>NJFT01000248.1:0-57281 GCA_002221725.1 Scedosporium boydii
ATGGGGCTGCCGGGGTTGGTCCTTAGAATGACTTCTTCCTCTCTGCCGTGACCCCGGGCTTGGTCCGTTGGAGCAGCAGAGACTCGGGAGAAGGAATGCCTTGGTCGAGACTGGTGGGTGCATCTTCCCGAGCATGCCTCGCCCCCAGGAATCAGTTGCTAGAGCCAAGTCGATTCGCATGACAGCGCAGACTGGAATAGGCTTTGTCGAGGGCACCGAACTTACGCACAAGCTGTGTCGCTAAGGCAGATTGCCCACCAGGGCTGGCGGGCTCAGATTGGAGACCTCGGGCTCTGGGTACGTCAAGATGCCAATGCCGCCCTCATGCAGCCAGTAGTCAGGACGAGAGGGGGTGTGGCCCTCCGCGAGACCTTCGGCTATGGCTTTGGCTTTGGCTACACCAACGTGGCTGAGGAATTGATACTCGTCCCCCCAAGTTGCTCGTATGGTTTGGCTGGCCTCGGGCGACGTCGGTCTGGTTCCGTTCTTCCAGAAAAGTATACGTTGACCGTGGGCAGGTACAGAGTAAGAAGAAGCGCATCCCAAACTACTAACACCCTAGATCAGCAGACGGATGGTGATACACATTACCGACCACTACAGATACTAAGTTGAGTGCGCGAAGCTACCTTCACCATCTCAATTTAGCGATGTGCCATCAAAAAGACCGACGCCGAATCTGAGTCTATAAAAGGGTCCTACAAAGGACATTCCATCCGGTACCGTGGAAGATATTTCCCAAAAGCCTCCCCCAGTGGTCCGTAGAGGATGCGCGACCGGGCATTGATGGAAATTCAGAGTCTACGGCGACAGCCCAATATGAAAGATTACGCCGGGAGCATGGATGAGACGGTGCACGCAGTTTCGGGGCTGGAAAGGTAACTGGGCCACAGCTTTGGAATGCCAGTCTACGCAGAGGCACCGAACAGCCGGCCGAAAGCTAAAGACGGGGTGATGGATAGCAGATGTTACCTATCTCCGAACTTAGGCCAATCCCAAGCCTCTGCTGCTCGTCGCAAACATTCATCGTGAAGACTTTCTTCTTTCGCGCTGGAGCTATTCCGCTCCTCTCCTGCTCTCCAGGATGTTGGCTCAATGAAATGAGTTTGATAGTTTCTTCTTGATACAAGTCTAGGACATCAAGTGTCGTCGCCTCCCATTCCCATTCCCCTTCCCTTACTTTAAGCTTCTCCAGACCAAATACAATTCAGCTTCTCCGGGCGATTTTCACAACTTAGTCTCAAGTTTATCTCCACCAAGAGAAAAAAAAAAATAAAAATAAAAAGAAAGAAACCAACGTGTATCCGAAAGCCACAACTCCAAGACGAGTGAATATGGGGTTCAGTGGCTGTTTTGTTTGTTCAAGCCATTTGCCAATGTGGCCAGATGTAATGAGTGGCGCGACGTATTTCTCGCATTCGAAGAGTCCATGCCACGCAATCGTCCGAGTTGGACTGGCGAAGGCATGATGCGATTCGGCATCTCCCGAAACCACAAGACTGCCGCTGTACTTCGTAACATGAGCTTTCCTTGGGAAGTGCTAGGCTCAGAAAGCTCACTTGGAAGAGGGAACCAATCATCTGGACCACTTCGTGGAATCTTCTCTTTGATTTGACGTGGGAGTCGGCGTCATCATTCTTTTTCGATTATCGATCATCTTGATCCTTTGGTTACTTTTAAGGTTATTACCGCCGTGAGGTGACGATTACCGTTCTTCTTCACTTGAAAGTTTTCCTTTTGCAAACGCTCTCATCGAGAACAGGTTTGCGACGAAAATTAGAGTTAAGGTTGTCTCTGCACAACGCAAACTACATCAATATTCAATTTCAAAGAAACAAAATGCCTTCTTCCAAAGGCGATCACGGGGACGCTCACGCCTCATCTCCATCCACCGAGCCTCCCCCATCCTACGAACAATCCACTTCACATCACCAGCCTCCACCACCTTCAGCCTCACAAACAGCAGCGCCCTCCTCAGCCGCGCAAGGCCAGACACATGCGGGGATAGACACGACGGGGTACCAACGCCAGGAATGCATGAAGTGGTGGGAGGACGAGGAGCGGTTGCGCGAGCTGGACGACAAGCCCGGTTGCTGCTGTAGCTCGTCGGGGGGATGCTGCTTCAGCTCGTACGGCGGGGCTTGCTTTTCGAATCGTGGCGGGTTCTTGTGCTCTGACAATGGAGGCGTGGTGTGTGCGAATCATGGGGGCGTGTGTTTTGCGGATCATGGAGGGGTTTGCTTTTCGGATAATGGGGGGGTTTGTTGTGTGAATGGGAGGGCGAATAGACCTGGATGAAGGGAGGAAAGATGGGAGATGGGAGTGAGGTGAAGGCTGGGTGTGTTTGTGGATGGGGGCTTGACGAAGTCTGGTGAAGCCCTCGCGACGTTGATGATGACGATGACGACGACGACGACAACGATGATATCCCGACGAAAGAGAGCTGGAGACTCAAGATTCAAGACTCGAGACTCGGCGGCTCTCATTTCCTTCGAGCGTGCTACGGAAATGAATTATCTGTTTTTTTGCTTTTGGTTATGTTATTTTTGCTTTTATTTTATTTATTTAATATTTCCTTCTTTTCTTCTCTCATCATTTGTCGTAGCAATGGCTTTTCTCATGAGCTACCCTTGTGCCGAATGATCTGGTTTGATGCATCAAGATGAAATCCCAAAGCTTTGCTGTCTGCCTTGGCCAGCCCCAAAGCTGAAGAGAGAGCCTCTGCCTGCATCCCGACTCGTGCACTCCTGCATTCGTCCAACATCACGTCCTCATGCCCCTTGCTTCCCTCAGGTTGTTGCACGAATCCGCCTCGCCGTCCCCGTCGCATGCATCAACCACATCCCGAACTCGGTAGTTCTCGAGCTTTGACTGCCTTTCGCCTCGAGTCGAGTCAACAACAATAATGCAATTTAATGCTCCGTACTTTGCTTGCTTCTGGAACCACCAGACCGGAACAAGGCCAGAATAATGCACACGACACACAATGGCACCCTACTCCATACTTCCCTACTTCGTATTAGTTCGCGGGTCTGATCTCTTCTCATTTCATTTCATTTCGCGGCACCAGCCTCGATCCTTTTCATTATTCCCCACAACACCAACGCAAGCTAACGGGGCCGGGGTGCTTCGTCCAATCTTTTGACTCTGTCCGCGTTTCTTGGGATTAGACGAGCGAATGGCAGCTGGCCGAATGCTTTTCCATCTCGGGATGTTGCTATTCCTGGAGATGCTTTGCTTTTGCCATGCCACCTGGTAGTTTACGAGGCGAGATTTCTTGGCTCCCCTGGCAATTTTTTTTGTTGGTTGTCATAGCATGAAGCAAATACGAAGAAATATTAGTCTCCAGTTTTAATATCGAGCAAGCAAAATAATATTCTCCTGACTTTTCTCTCATCACTGGAACTCAGGAGTGAACGAATTGATGTAATGACGGACGAACACTTTCACTTTCCCGCGTAGAAACACCAGACACCCGCATCCCGAGATATCAAGACAAAAGGAAGAATAAATAGACCGGCGAACCACGAAAGGAGGTCTCACACCACCCGAAACACCCCGAGTCCAAGACATATATCCCAAGAAAAAAAAAAAGAACCAACCCGACGATCATCGAAAATGCGCCTCCCCACAACCATCCCCCTCCTCCTCGCCCTCGCGACAGCCATCAGCGCCGCCTCCACCGCCGAATCCATCGCCGATCAGCTCCCCGCCTGCGCCAAAACATGCCTCGCCCAGGTAGCCTCGACGGCGGGCTGCGATTCCGCCGACTACGAGTGTCAGTGTAACAAGGTTCCCGATTTGGATGGAGCGGCGGCGGATTGTTTCGCCGCGGGATGTGACTCGAGCGAGATCGGGAGTGAGTACCTGTTCTTTTTTTTCCTAACGGTTCTTTTTTCCCTTTTTTTCCTTTTCTTTTCCTGAATACGATGCCTCGGGGCTTTATCTGCCTTGCGGTGGAGACAGAGAGCAGGAGAGCGGAGAATAAAAAAGAAAGCTAACCGAGTATGGCGCTCGCAGTGGTTACCGTCATCGCCGCTTCCATCTGCGAAGCCGTCCGCCGCACAAGCGTAGCCACGAGGACGGCGCCCCTTCAGCCTGCTGGCGCTACTACCACCCCTCCCTCGGGTAACGATAAGCACGAGACGGAACAACAGGCGGGGACGGTGACGACGGGGCAGAATGCAGAGAAAGAAAATGGGGCGGCGGCCGGGGTGGCGGGTCTGACTTGGGTTGGGGGTGTTGCTGTTTTGGCGGCTGTAGTTTTCTAAAGTGAGACCTGATAAAGGCGGGGACGAAGAGACAAATGTTGGAAACGGGGGGAGAGATGTGACGAGATGGAGAGGAGGTGGGGAGAGAAGGAACACACACACACACTGCCGCGCAGAGGCATCTCTTTTGTTGATTGAAGACTTCAGCTGAGAAGATGGCGTCCGGGAGACCTGCCCCTTTTCACCGAACTTGGCTGGGATAGAAAAAAAAAAAGAGAAGAAGGAACGACACCGACGTCCACTGTATCTGCGATACTGCTCGGACAATAATGTTTGATAGATTTACATACCTGCATACCATAGATGGATCATATATAGCATAGCATTGCGTGAGCGGACGAGATATCGCAAAAAAAAAAAGAAAAGGGAATTGTGCATATTCTTCGTCTTCATTCGTCAACTGGAGTCGTCTTTGAGTTGAGATGCCCCTCGCATCTTCCCACTGAAATCCTCCGCAAGTTCACTTTAGATATCAAGCAAAAAACTCCCTTGCCACCACCACCACCGCACAAACACACAACCCCCCGACGAGAAACATATCCCTCATCTCAAGAGCCATATACAACTTATTCGAAAACCTCGTAACATACGCCGTCCCCATCGCAAGCGAGACGCCGCTCACGAGCAACCCCACACGACCACGCTCCACCGCCGCCTGAATAGCCACGGAAACCAGTGCTCCGACCGAGACGAAGGTGTGCACGAGAGAGAGGACATGCAAGGGAAGTACGTGGGCTTTCGAGCGTAAAGTGCGCATTAAGCACGCCGTGTGCGAAGGAGGCGCAAGAGAGGGTAACAGTAGCTTGCCGTACGCCATCGCGAAGGACGCAAGCGTCGCAGCTTCGGAGAAGAAGTGTTCCAGGCCGGCGAGGACCCAAGCAATGTACAGCATCTGCGCCACATCTAGGGCAGGGCGCGAAAACCTCTGTGCGGCCCTGCCGGTAGCATCGGGACCACCGTACGTGTTGTTGTTGTTGCTTCGTATCGTAAACTCCGCGTCTTGCACCAGAATCAAAAGCGAGACATACCCGACGACGAGATCAAACACGTAATTTTGAACAACGACCCACGCGGCCCCTTTCCAAGCAATGTTCGAAAGCGCCTCGTCGACGAAATAAGCGGGATTTCGAGCCGCGAGCTTCAGGTCCGACAGCGGCGTGTGCCGGAGCGGTTGCCCGAGGCGCGGGAGGAGCATGCGTCGGATATGGTGCGTGAGGATGCCGAGGAGGGAGATGAAGAGAGCGTGTGCGGGGCCGCGGCGGAGGAGGGAGGTTTTCGCTTTGGGCCAGAGGTCGGTTGGGATGGGGCGTTGGTTTAGGGAGGAGAGGGCGGTGATGAGGATGAGGATGGGGGTTGAAGAGGTTTGGGGGCGGATGTGGATGACGAGGAATGAGAGGAACGTATTGAGGGGTTCGTGTCGTCGGTGGAGGTGGGTGAGGAATGCGACGAAAGAGGATGAGTTTCTGAGGGTCGCGGGGTCACTCTGGATGAGTGCTGGTGTTAAGTTCTTCTCTCCGACGAGATATCCTAAGATCACTCCGGCGACTAACGCGGCGTAGTACCGGCCCGTCGACACACGGAGTGGGTAGGACGTGGTCCAGATACGCCAGGATTTGGTCCAGCCGACTTCCTTGACGGGTGGTTGCTTTGACACCTCGCAACGCTGTATATTAGGGATGTCCTTGCCATCACGCTTCCCTCTCTTCCCTGGTCTCCGACACGGTTCGTCGCCCATGGCAGAAGCGGACATGGCAACAACCTCCGCCGAGTCTAGATCGGAGAGGGTGAAAGGATAGGCCGCCAAATCCTCGCTCCAGCCGACGAGTTGATTGATTCTCCGTGCCACTGCGGCGTCAAGTCCCGCTCCCCGATCCGAATCTAAACCGTCGCCGATCTCCGGGTGTGTTCTGATCGTCGTCCCAATCGTCGTAGCCAGCACACGCAAGGCCTTGGCAAGTTCCGCAGCCAACAACACGACCTCCCTGTCGTGCGGGTCCAAATATCTCGACACTTCTCGTATCCTCCTTGCATCTAGATCCTCCTCCATTCCCATCCGATCATGAGGAAGAGAAGTAACCGTTGTCGTGTTCAACTTCCTCCGCCTCAACCCTGACCTCGCTGCTCCTTCAAGCCCTCTTCTCCTCCGCACAACGTCTTTAACCCTCCCCAAACCCTCACCGACGCCATCAACCTTCCCCACCCTCGCCAGCAACACAACGACCCTATCCACCTCCCGCACACACCGCATCTTCCCCGCCGACCAATCATTTCTCAACCGTCCCAAGAAGTCCAATGCACCCTCACAAACCCTGCGTATCGCCATCTCACCCTCCACTCCCACCGCCCCGACGCCGCCCCTCCCCACGTATCCCAGCAAGTCCGCCGCTGCTGCTGCCCCGCCCATCGTCTCATCCGCCTCCGTCTTCGGTCCGGACCACCACCCGGCATATTCCGCGCTGTCGGGTTTCTGAATGACGGCGCATTCCAATTCGTCGGATTTCATTTCGAAGATGTGCGTCCGCGGCTGGAAAGTAATGGCTGAAATCCCTTTCATCTCCGCCTCTGTTCGAAATATCGCGCTTTCTTCGTCGGCCTTGTTTTTCTCAAGACTCTTCTTCCGTTTCTGCGCCTCGCTATCGCCTACCCATTTTCCTTCTTCTTTTCCTTCTTCTTTTTGCAACAAGCGTAGGACGAATTCGACAAACGGACGTCTCACATTTCCAAAAGTATGAAGAAAGAAATAAAAGGGAAGAAAAGTTCGGTCCGGGTCAAATGGGCTCAACAGCGGCTGATAACCGTCCGTCCGTGGACATATCAGATCAGTGGAAATATATCAAGGCATCAATTAATTGATCGATTGATGAAGGTAATGAATATAATGACTATGGGCAAACATGGGTGCAAGACAAAGAAATAAATTAACTTGCCGTTCCATGGAACCACGAATCCCCAATTCTGCCAAATAACTTCCTCGTTTACACCAATTGATCTCTTACCAAGAGGGCCATCATCATGATACCTCCGCAATTAATGCCATCATGGCTTAAGATAGCGCACACCGATTGCCATCGTAAGATTCAGAATCAAAATTTTATTCTATTTTTTTTATTATTATTCCTATTGCTTTTTCTTCAAGTTATGTTTGTTCTTGCATCCTGTTTGTCTGCTGCCTGCTTGATTGTCAAGCCAGTCTCGAGTTCTGTTGTACATGTGCCTTGGTAAAGGGGGAAAACATCCAATCCATCTCCTCAGTCCCAACCTTGTCCTGATGTTGAAATTTCCAATCCCGTGTAAACCAAACCCGATAAGGACTCCTAAAAAATACAGTTCCGGACTATACGTTGCCGGTCGACCTCAAATGATGAAATACAAACTTTTTGTTCCCTTATTTCTTCTTTTCTTGTGATCCCCTTGGTGGTACAAGTTCGTTCTCCAAAACGGCGTCCCTTCGATCCGACAAGCAGTCGGCAGCCCTTCTAACACAGAGGTTTCTCTTCCGCAACAATGCAAGTTTAGCCTCTTGTGCGTTGGCTGGTGTTCCTGCCGAATGCCGGTAACCACTTCCGTCGCGTCGCCGCATCTCCATTCGCAGCGCTCTTAGACGTTGGGGTCCCCGCCCCGCTCGTCGTACCGTCCTCCGCTGCGACCATCGCACCGCCGCCAAGAGATACGCCGCCATCATGCCGATCCTCATCATCCACCGCGATCCCACCCTTGCTAAGAGCCCGGTTTCGCATAATCGGCGGCGGCGTTGCACCCAATCGTTCGTCATCTGCAGCGCTGCTTCGGTGGATCCATGATGGGATGCCAATGCCCGCCGTCTTGGGTACCGACGTACTGGCCGCCGCCGCGAATGTCGCCTCTGTCGCACTCGCTGGCGCGCTTTCCGTACCTCCCGATGATCCGATCGACCTCCGGAAGAACCTGTTGAACCCACGATTGCGGTTTTGCTGTCCTGTAATCGGTGGATAGTGACTATCCTTGCGCGCGTCTTGCTTTCCGTCTGCCGTCTGACCATCTTGCTGTTGCTGTTGCTCCTGCTGTGATATGGCCTGGGACACCGTAGAAGTGGCTGTGAAACCGTCGCTATTTCTCCTAGCATGGCCTCGCTTTCGTGAGCCCGTCTTTCGGCCCCAGCAGCGCCCTGATGCCTCGGTCCTACTCATAGCTTCAACCATGGCTTGAGCAGACGTAGATCCGGTTTGCGCATGAAGACTTGATCGTCGGTTGGGTGGCGGTGGTGGTCCACTAGCGCCGAAAAGAGCCGTCTGAACCGGTATCAAGTCGTCCAAGCCGCCATCGTTCAGGTGGACTCCTCCCGACGTAGAAAGCTTTGAATACGTGCTGCTAAACATGTCTTCCGGAGACCATGGGTTTGTCATGCCCGTTGTCGTCCTTGTTGGGAATCCGAATAGATCCGGAGATGCTCGTCCAGGGCCGTTAGCGTACGACTTGCTCGGTTTCCAACTATCCTTCACCCAAATGTCGAAGCTTGATGCCATCGAATTCGCGTCCGATTCATTATCGCTGTCGCTGTCCCACCCATTGTCCTTCCTATGCGATGTCGTGGTCTCGTCGGCCGAACGCGGGCGTTGAATGATGGGTGGGCGATTGTCGAAATAGCTGCTACCCGGCGCGCCTTTCCGGCTGTTGAATGCAGTCATAGACGGCGGTTGAGAAACCGCAACATTGATAGGTACAACTGTCGTTGGTCGATCCGGCCGAGCTTCTACGCTAGGAGCTGATGTCGTCTCTGAAAGTGTGAGGTAACTCTGCTGGTGGGTGAGGCTGGGTTGCCGGGAGAGGCTATCGGCCGAGTTCTTGTACCGGCGAAGCGTTGTAGTAGATATGGTATCAGGAGTCGGTGGGAGATTATGGTCTCGTAGAAGCCGCCCCGCCGGTCCATCCGTCATCACCCTGCGGAGCGCCTCTCGTTTCTCTTCCTTCGTTCTTCGCTGGGATATGGTCCTAGATACCGGAGGCGGTGCCGGGGCGCTTCTTTGGTGCTCGTGCTCCCTTTCATGCCCTGATTGTCGGGAACCGGTCGTCTTGAGAGAGTGTGTGCGGTCCATCTGCTCTAGTCTCTGGAGTGGCGAGGCCTGGTCGACAATATCCGTAAGGGATTGGAAATGACCGGCACCCGTCGCCTGCGTGATCGAGTTAGACCTCAGCTGCCGCGACGGCGTGCCTACACGGTTGCGGGATTGCCGGTCACGGGTGGGAGGACCTGTCTTGGGCCGGTTCAGTGATGCGCCTTCCGCGGCACGGGCGTCTGGCGAAGGTTTCGCGTCAAAGTGCGTGGCTGCCACCGTGTCGCAATCCTGGCCATTGTTCTTGCCGTAGATACTCAAGAACGAGCTCTCACTCAAGACGCTTAAACTAGGGCTGGCTAAGCGGTTGAGACGGTCGTTATCCAAATCCGAGGGTGTCTCGCCGGGCCTAGGCAGACTTAGTACACTACCTCGCGCCCCCAGGTATACGTTGCGGAGATTTTCCGTCGTCTCGCTATGTTCGGAGAGGAAACTAGGCATCCTCTGAAGCATTGTAAAGTCCTCGGAGGATTGGGCCATGTGGCCGGATGAGGGCTTGGGAGTTGTACTCCTTGCGTTCAAGTCTAGGCCATCGGCCATTCTGCCGTAAATCGTCTGAGACTCGATATGTCGGACCATCTCACGCTCCTTCAGCAGCGTCTCGACTTGGGCCTCCAGCAACACAATCATGGCAACAGCTTCTTCGACTGCCCTGTCCCGCTTTTCTAGCTCCTCGACCAACCTATCATTCATCTCCTCCACCTGCGACTTGTCCGCCAGGAGGGTTTCGATCCGGTCCTCGAGTGCCGTCTGGCGCTCACGTCGATGGTAGAGCTCCAGCTTGAGGTCGAAGTTCTGCTTGTGAAGAGTAGATACCGTCTGTTATGGCTTTTGTTAGTATAACCTGGTTACCCACAGTGAGTAACACGGACTGTGCTCCACATACCTGCTCCATCTCCTTCAGTCCCATGCCCTTCTTCTTCGTTGCCGGATCGGCTCCGCCACTGGATTGAGGTCGATGGGTGTCAGAGACATCTTTGCGAATGGGCGAGCTCTGAACAGCCCGGTATTCCAACGCGTTTCTGGGATCGTTTGACATCCTCCCCGAGGATATCGATTTATTATCCAACTCGACTTTCCGCTCCTTAAGAAGTTTCTCTTGCAGGTAACTAGACACTGGGCTCTGGCGAGCATCATAGCCGCCTTCCCGCATGAGTTGGGAGGAGAGGTGGCTTGGAGGTGGTTTCCGTGGGCCAGTGCTGAGGCCGGGCCTTTGGGATGCAAGGGTAGCGCTTGAAAGTTTGGGTGATGACGTCGTAAAAGATGAGTTGGTCGTGCTGTGTGAAGTTGCCCGCGTGCTGGCTGTGCTGTTGGAGGATCTGGAAGGAGCGCGAGATTGTTGGGAGATGAAGGAGCGATCCCGGGTGGGATGCACCAAGCTATGAGTAGAGCTGTCCATGGCAGTCTTCTGCAGCTATGCCTGGATCGCAAGCGTTTGAGGCTCAACGTGTGTGCCAATATACACACCTTGTGGTTCAGCGACCTGAGTTATGCAAACGGAAGTTGACAGGTGCGCTCGAGACTCGTCAAACAAGTTAGAAAAAAAAAGATCGGTAGGTTCCACGACAGGCTTCTCGCAACGATAACCGGTCGAGTCGATGATGAAGCTTGCTACGAGAGGGGTGTGATGAAAGTCGAGTCGCAAAAAAGGGGATGCTATCGATAAGAGGGGAGAAATAGGAGAGCGTAGGAACAGGTGTGTGCCTACTTCGTAGGTATTTGTGCGTGTGGGCGTTTGTGTAAGTGGGTGTTCTGGTAAGGATTCGCGATGCGACTTAACGCGGCTGCTATTACATCTGTTCGCAGGCGGACCGGGTTTCGGCTGGTGCAAGATGCAAATCCCCGGCATGCGTAGTGGGATGGTAAATCGGAAGAATGGCCAGATCGAGTCAATAATTGGCATTAATCATCCGGACTGGAGCATTGCGATTCAACACGGGAGTGTTGGCGGTTGTGCGGTGGAGTTGAGTTAGGAAAGTGTGTTTGTGTGTAGAGGGTGGACGCTGGCGGAAAGGCAGAGATTGGAGAAGATTTGAGGCTATTGAATGAGAGGTGTTACAGGGCCAAAGCTCGCCAAGTAAACAAAGCAGGTGAAAGAGTGAGGGGAGTTTGTCGGTCGGTCGTGGGCGGCGCTGGGTGATGCCGCCTATGTTTTAGATGGAGGGTTGGCGAGGAAGCAAGCGAAAAACCAAAACAACCAGGCAGTTGAAAATGGGAGCGTCGCTGGACTGGCGGATGAAGACCAACAATGCAATGAAGAGCTTTCGTTTCGGGGGTCGGGCGGGTTAGGTAGAGGAATTGTCCACTCAATATCGGTGTTGACGATGGTTTTGAGACATGTCGCAGCCCTCTAGGTGTAGTGAGAGAATGCGAGATGTTTTGGAAAAGAAACGTCGGTCTGCGATATCAGTCGTACGAAGTAATCGGACAAGACGTCAAAAGCTCGAGCTCTGAAAGCAACCAGTCGTCGTGGAGGACTCTGCAGCAAGATCGACGCTATGAACAATATTTTGGCTATTCTATGGTCAGGGGCAGGCGGGGTGGTGCTCGCTCGAACGGGTGTTGTCAGTGTCAACCCAGTGACGGTGTAAGAGAAGGAGATGATAATGTCAACAACACGCCGGCGTGAATGAGAGATCTCTGAGAGGTCAGATAGGGAATAAGACGGATCCCAATGAGCTACGAGATCGAGAGAAAATATTGCATTTCAGGTGAGGGAAGCATAAAAAGGGGGAAGGTGGGCGGAATCGAGTGGTGGAGGTTGTAAGAGCAGAAAGAGATCAATGATGCAGGGTGGAGAGGCTGTTAAGGATTTCCCAGAGGACTGGGTACGAGTTAAGCAAGGTTACTGCGAAGGCAAGGGGGGACGCGGGCGAGGATCCTCTCTGCTTGGAGGTGACGGAGGATTTCGTTTGGTCAGACCTCACGATACAAGCCCCAAGTCTTATTAGCTGGTGTTATTAGGAGCAGGGATATTAAGTGGGAAAACAGTCGGAGCAGGGGTCACCGTGGTCGTGTTGACGCAGCTAGACTTTGGTTCTAGGAGCAATTGAAGTTGATGCCTGAGGGTATCAGAGGAAGGTGAGGAGAGGGCGAGGAGGAAAGACGAGGGCGATGGTGATGGCGGTATTTCGCATTCAAATTTTTTCACGTTTTTTTCTTTTTTTCTTCTTCCCTCTCTTTACTTTTTTCTGACTTGCATCGACGTCGACGTCAACTACCAAAATTATTCAGCCTAGCAGCAGCCAGCCAAAGTCGGACCTGCTCTAAAAATATGCACGACTCCCAACATACCCCCCAGGTACATTATGTACAATGTATGCCACGAAGAGTCGCGCCTTCTGCTTCCTTCTCCCATGCTCACCCGAAGCCACCTTCCTCCCCTGATGCCCACTAGTACAGCCACTTCTCAGCGGTCGAGGCCGCCCTAAATTACTCTCTCGGAAGGCCCGTCTCGAAAACCACGCAGTAATTGTGATAATGCTCGGACGGGGAAGGAATTAGTCGCCTTTTCCCAGCGCGCCACCTGCACGAGGTATTACTCGTACAGAGTTGTGCAGGGAAGGTCCTCCTTGCCAAAAAGAAAGGCCCCCGTCCGTCCTAGGATGGCCTAGCTCAGCCCACAACCGCCCGAACGGTAAAAGCTCTTCATCGGCCTGGGTTTTTCGGCGAGAAGACCCACGCATTACATCGTTACCAAATCCCATTTTGGGCTAGTTCTTCGAGCTGGCGCAACGGCATTGTTTCGAAACTGAAAATTTTAGAAAGGATTGAGTTCCGGTCCGAGGCGAGCAGACGCTAGCTAAGGACGGAGTACCCTCTCGAAAAGGTTACAAGGAATGGGTCAATTGGCGAGTTATGACGATCTCTATCCTAAATTTGTGTAGAGATCATTGAGGTAATTGGAAAGGATGCTACTATTCTTGTAAGTACGAAGTATGATCGAGTCCCAAGTCCACGAGCGTTCGAAAGGGCACGAATGTGAGCACTTTTCCCACAAGTCGCTCCCAGAGAGAGGAGAGCTCCATGAAGCTGCAGGAATCTGGCTACTGCCGGATGCAGCCTCCTTCCAGTGCCGATTGCACGATCCTAGTGTCATCCGCCGACCCAGATCTTTCCAACTGTGCCAAGTGTCTGGACTGTCAGATTCTGCCTTCAGACCAGTGGATGAGTACTTTGCGCTTTCCGAACCAAACTCTCATGATTGGTACCAAACTCCTCCATCTGCATTGTAGAATTCGTACGGCGGATGAAAATTTGGTTCCCAACGAGACCAAATCTTTGCGCAATTACAATTCGCTCCTCCCCGAAGTGACTCGTTACCCCTGTCGTCCTCCCGTTTTCCGTTTCCTGACAAGATGCCAGGTGGCTGACACCTAGTGTGGTTATCTAGCCAATAATATCGTTGATCCAACGTGACGGAACTAGGGGAGCCCTGTCGCCGGCTGCACCCAGAAGGCTCCCGCGCACCAAAGTGGGACAGGAGCGCCCCAGACGGGCCTTGGTGGTTCTCTCAAGTGCTCCTTGTACTTCGTACTTGCATGTACAGTTTTGAAGTACTTCGTACCCTCTCTTGCACAGCTCCTTACAGAGGGGAGAAAAGCACCCGCGTTCGATGAATCGATCACTCCCTGTAAACCACTTCTCCTTTGATCTTGACCATGCTGAAAGTGAGACACACATCGTGCTGTTTCTCATCTGCTCAACGTGCTACCATAGCCCTGTCTCGTATGACAAGTTCTGGGCTCATGGTGAGCTTCAATTGATTTCTCCGAGCCGAGACGCCGAGACTGACGACGAGAAACAGAGGCGACTTCTTATTGAGCCCTCAGTGATGTGCCATCCTTCTCAAGTGCCCATCACATTCACATTCACACCAGGTCATAGCGGTGGGTGTAACACACCTTAAATCAAATTGTGAATCGACGAAGAAGAGCATATCAATCACCTCGCTAATCCCCCTGTCGTCGTCCATCCAGCATCCAGCAAAGATGGCTTAATTCCCGAGAAGTGCCCTTTGAGCACGGGGTGAACAGGACTCCGGAGAGTTTCGGCATGTGCCATGATACGGAGCCATGGGTGCGTTGCAAGTCATGGAGAAGATCATCCACGATCTTTCCCTCAGACATGAGAGCAATCTTGGATCTGTCAACCACAATTACTGTAGAGCCTTTACAGGTACTTCGTACATCCTCAACAGCATTACTTCATGGTTCCCTGCCCCAGTTATTCCTCAAAGTCGGGGGGTAACTTCGCTCGCCTTCCCACTCGGCAGTCAAATGGAAAATGAAGCCCCGAGCGTTAGGTTCTCGGATTTTTATTAGTGTACTTCGTATTGGGAGACGACCGTATGGCACGACGCCATCCATCATCGTGGTGCTGAAACACCCTTTGTTAAATTAAATCTGACAAGGCTTCGAGCCTTAGCGTCTTCGCGAAGCTGTCACGACTTTACGCGAAATAGACGCGAGTTTGCCGATTCTTATCGCGAGTTCTATTCGCAGTTCGCAGTTCTCTTCCATTGGAAGCTCATTCTGCGCAGTGCTTCTCTCTGCTTCGTTGCTGGCGTTCGTGGACCACTCAGATATTCTCCGTTTGCCGACACCTGGCGATCTTTGGTTGATCCAGCCATTTCCCTCCTTCCATCCTCGACCGTGCACACCTGTCGGTTAAAGTGCAGACGATGTGCACCATAGGTCACAGCGTCTTGCATATTTTTTTTTTCTCCTCTACTAAGAAAAATATCTGCAAAAGCAAGAGGCCCAGCCCCATCCTGTCCTATGAGTGGCGGTGACCGTTGCAAACAAAAAGCTCTCATGCGAACGCATCCCGAGGTACTTGTGGGATCGTAGACATGCCCCTTTCAAGCCGTCTGTTCGCAAGGCCCGATGCTAAGACGGAGTCCATGAGAGATGCGCTAATAGGAAGGAGAGAATCCAGAGATCAAAAGCCCTCCGTCTGGGGCAGACCCGATTGGCGTCATGCGGAGTGTGCATCGAAATCAATTGATCCTTGTTGTAAGCTGCTGTCGTGCATGCTCTCCGAACGAATCAATCTATTGATGTCATATAAAAAGATGGCGGTGAAGTGGCGGCTCCGGTTTTTTTCATCTGTCCTTGCTTGTTTGCAAACTACAGGTTTCGCCGTCCTGCACTACGCAACTAATTCCTTTTTCTTCGATCGAGTTGGGAGTAGATTGCCAGTTCATCCTACGTAGTTGCATTCTCGTGTCTCAGTCCACAGAGAAGTCACCTTTCTCTTTTTTCCTTGGTGTTAGTTCTCTGACAGGAACCGAATGATGTTGCCCTGGACTGCAGACGAAAATCTTCTCCTCCAAAAGCCAGGCTCACTATCTGCCGAGGTCGGCTCGACGTCTGTGCTTCGACGAAGCTCGCTCGAACGGGTGTATCGTCTTTTTCATTGATTATTTTTTAATCAAACCCGGGTCACCGGTGATATCGAGTTCTTGATGTGACTCTCTTCCAATCTTTATCCCGTACCCTTCTCGAGAGGCCAAAGCGCGGAACGACGATCTGAAGCGAGATTAGGATCTTTTTAATCTTTCTTTCCTACTTCGTCGATATTCTGCTTCGTATTTACGATTAGATTCTAGAGTTCCAATTCGACCAGTGAAGCGAAAAGTCCGTGGCATTTGTCTTATTGTTAGTACAAACGGATCGAAATCTGAAGATGGCGGGGATGACGACTCGTGAGACACCGTGATGAGTTCTAGACTGACTTGCCACTATCTCATTCTTCAACGTCGCCAAGAGGCCGTTGATTATCCTCAAGGAATGGCAGGACTGATGAGACACGGGATCCTGCAAACGGCCAGTCGATTCCTCGTTGGACACGTCGTGGGTTGGAGAAGAGTTCCGAGACATGTGCCGCCTTCAGACATTGATGGAGGAGGAACGGGGGATCCCTCTCCTACGACTGGCTTGAACGAAAAAAGGTAAGAAAAAATAAGGACGAAAAAGATCAATACAAGATATTATAGTAGCAACAGAGATAAAAATGAAAGCTCAATGCGTTGACACATAACGTTCAGATATCGATGGTCATCGAAAAAAGAAGGGCAAAAAGCTCACTCGCGGGTCGCTCTCAGGATCGAACTCCTGATTGTTTCCCACGAGCTACGAAAATTGCAATTTTCTAACCTTCTGAGCACTCCAACTGACCACTTGGCCACTGGTCGTAGTGTCGCCACTACTTGAGCTGCTCGGTTAGAAGTTGCCTTGAACTCATATATAAAGCATATGGCCGAGGCCGAGTGTGACGAGGAAGGTGCGGAGGGATACCGGCGCCTTCCACAGAACCCAGCCTCGTTCTGGACGCCTGCTCTGTGGTGTAAACACGCCGTAGGAACTTCAGGCTAGTTTCCATTACGTAGGACCGAAATCCAGAGAGGGCCTCGCCAGGGGAAGTGGATGAAGGACTGTGAGAGTGCCTGGAAGTCAGAAAGGGGCTCGCGGGTTCCTTCGAAAGAGCGTATCACGTCTGTAACTCATCCAGACTGCCTAGGCCCATCTAATTATGGCCTGCCCCAAAGATTAACAAGTGATTGACGTGGTCGTAAGGTAGGGGAAGATGCGTTTGAGGTCATCAACGAGCATCCCAAGCATCTCCCGGCGATGGGCGAGCGAATCAATAGCACTACTTCGTAACGCATATCCAGTAGGCGACCATCCTCAAATCTCGCTTTCGGGCTAAAGATATCATACGCTAAGAGGTCAAAGTATGTACAATTGTGAAGGCACCCGACTACCTCTGTCAACGGAAAAAAGGAGAATACAACCGCTAACGCCAATGCCAGCCTGTTTCCCAAAAAAAGGTTCACACTTCATGACAGCACACGAAAACATGGTGAGAAATGGAGGGAAGGAGGAAAAGAAAAGGAGAGAGACAACACCATCTACAGCTCCTCTTCAAAGATAAACTCCTCCTCGCTACCATCGTCACCTCCCTCAGCTTTCTCAGCCCCTTCTCCGTCCTTGCCATCTTCTTCTTCATCTACATCCACAATTCCCCGAATCTCCCTATCACCACCCGCAACTTCCACAACCTCGAGCCTCCAGGCCCTATCGCCCGCCAGCTTCTGGAGCTCCTTCCTCATATCCTCGACGAGACTAGGGTTTAAATCCATAGCCTTGAGCTCCTCCTCAGTGAGGCCAGAGTACTTCGCGCCTTCCTCTACGCTCGTGCGACTGGCGAGGATATCGACCTGACGCTTCCCCTTGCGCCGCCCGGTTGCGAAGCTGCGCGGCACCTCTAGACTGACGGATGAAACTCCTTCACCATCTGAGGCGAGGATGTTGTGGCCACCGACAATGATGCCGCCGACTACGGGAGGGTGGTGAAGAGGGTTGGAGCCGAGGATGCTACCTTTGGGACCCTCGAGGTGGGCATTGGTCATGGCATCGACGGCCTTGGGGGAGTAGGAGTCTATGTCCTCCAGGGTTAGGATGGGTCGGCATGTGATGGGGTTAGCCGTAGATTCTTGCGGTGGTAGAAAGGCGACATCGCTGCAGAGGAGCGGCGTGTTGACTAGCATCAAGTATGCACAAGTAGTGACCTCCTTGACCCAGGCAATCCGCTCGGATTTCATCGACGGGGCGCAGTGGTATTGTACCTCTATCGTGCGCTCGCGTCCCGTCAGGTCGCAGATAGTGCCGGCTCCCATCTTCTGAACCAGATATCTCTGGTCACCCTTGACTTGCAGCTCCGCGTTTGGCGGCTGCGACGAGCCCTGCGCGTTGGCGTTGGCAGCGGCGTCCTGTTGTTGCTGCTGCTGCTTTTTGCTCTTCGATTTCTTCTCAGATTCTGAGCCGGGGACTCGGCCAAGAACGTACGCCACCGTATCAGGGTCTTGTATAGGCGGCCGTCCGTTTGGTATATGCGGAAGCGCATGATATTGCACAATATCCTGGCCATAACAGAACCTATAGCTCCACCATCCGTCAATGTGGTGGAGACACTGACCATCGAGAGGCTTTAGAAGCTCCCATCCACGCTCAGACGCCCTGGCCAGCTCTTTCGCCTCCTCCGCCTTGGCGAGGTCCGCCGCCGTTTGATTGTCGGCTTGCGAATCCTCAAGAATTGGTATCGAACATAAGTACTTGTTCGGCGGCATGTTCATGATCTCATAGTTGACTTTGGAGTCCGATTGGTCGCCTTCACTGCCCGGCCGCTCGCCGTCCGCGAATGAGTGGAATCTCTGGGCTAGGTCTGATTGGGAGGAGAAGTCGGCGCTGTATGTGGCGTGGGCGTTCGCGTGGTCAACGAGCGACTGGGCATCGTGTTCGGATATAAAGTTGTCGGAGAATATCACATCGAACTATTTCTCGTCGTCAGTTCACCACGCCAATGGAACTAGGATTTGGTGAGCCTCAAAAGAGGCATGGTTAGAGTCCACAAACCTGGGGGTAGGCAAATATGTCCTCGTGGATGCTAAACGTTCGTTGACGAGCTAGGCACTGCTGGGCTAGCACCAGCAAGGGGAGGCTAAGACGGCGCATTGTGCCGTTGACCGTCGTTCCTAGCTTTGCATGAAGGTAAAAATGGTCGAGTAGTGGGTGTATACTGGCTCTCCCTTCGCCTCCTTTCTAAAGTTGATTGTGAAGGAGACGGGATCGCGACTTCATGATCCGCAAGTTCGTACCATTCTCACCTACAGTTGGCGATGCAGGTACATCCCACGTCAGTGGGAAAGCTGGCATCTTTCCAAGCTGGATGAGCCGAGAATCTGCCGTATTCAAAGCTCACTGCTGCCGATTTTGTGTCAAAAAATTCTTAGTCATCTTACGTACCAGTTGGAATTTACAATGTACAATTGTAAGAAGTTGGGCTTCATTGGCAATTCCGGGGGCCTTAAATTCCAGGACGTCGTAGTTTTCCAATCATCAAGAAACATCAATTTACGAAGTAATTCGTGGGCACATTGTTTAGAGAATTCCATCCGCGACATACCGAGGTGTAGTTCCGGCCCAAGTATATGATACCAATCCTGTCCTTCCCAAGAAGTGCAATCAACAGGGCCTCATTGCGACCCAAACTCTTGCTCGACAATTCGACCTCGGTGAGGCATCAATAGGCACCGGGCGTTGCTCTTCTCATGCGAGCCTGGTGTGTGTCACACCAAGCCTGCCCTCGCCGAACAAAAAAAAAAGTGTAAAAAGTAAGCTGAAGGTGGAAAGGCAACTTTTGAAGCAGTATGGCGCGAATTATTGGTTCCGAAACCTAAGAAGTTAGGCGGCCCTTTGCATCTGCATGAGATGGCTCTCAGGAATGGGCTGTGCTATGCGGTCTGGATGTTTACAAAGTAGAAATTTCGTTTTGTAGACTTGAGAGCAATATTGCACATCTGGGCACATCACCCGATGGCATCTGAAATTTGTTACTGGATTGGGGAATTGCAAACTTCGAAATGGCGAGGATCTGAAGGCGCGGGATTCATCAGGGTTTCAGCCAACCATCAGACTCAAAGAGCAAGGGACGGGACACTGATGGTGGTGAGGAACGGGATTCAAATCAACTCAGCTTACATTTGATGTTTTATGGCACTATATCCACCCTCTCAAATCGTACACCTGTGCGTAACCGACTCTAAAAGCGATGACGACGTCCTTGGGCGCGGGCGAGTTTGTTTCTACGGGCGCATGTTTTGGCAGTGGGGGTGGCAAGAGGATGAGTGAAGAGTTTACGAAGCAGCAAAGAATCAAGCCATAGTTTGCGGGGGGAGACCCCGAGGCTCTTCACGAGGCATTCTGGCCTTCTTACGGAAGTGTCTAGTACAATCTGGTGCATCTTCAAGCCTGGATGGTGTATGACGTACTGATGCCAGCAATTTCGTAAGCTTCTTGGGCAACGATGATGGGTCTCTTGTATGCGGAGCACTTGGGCGGCTGGGCAGATTCATGTCTCGTTCACCACGGCTTGTTTCTGGGCCTCAAACAGCTACAAAACCCATCTGCCGGGTGCTTGTCGGTGACCAAGTTGAGATCACCGTTGTGCTGATGAAGGAAGAGGTGCCTAAGCTTATCCAGCATGCAATCGCGGCAGAGCACATCGCGACGGGTCGGGTTAAGGGGTGGATTCAAGCATCATTCAAGGCATTTTCTTCAGTCTTAGTCTCTGGAGGCAGGGTAAACTACGAAGTAGAATGGTACAGTGCTCACCTGGGGATGTGTCGGGGTAGTGGATGAGGATGCCAGAGAGTGCGCGATTAAGATGCAACATAGCGCTGTGTTCTGTAGTGACCAATGGGACGACATACAAAGCAGTATTGAGGTCCGGCAAGTCTAGGACTTTGGACAACTAGTCAACGCAGAACGAGTAAGACGGACCAATGCAGGCGAGTCTACGGGCGCACAGAGGGACGGATGGGTGCGTGACCACGACTCTGGAAGGATCAAGTTCGGTCCTGCAACAGGAGCGTAGGATACTTGTGGCAGAGGGAATAAACGGGAGAAGCGTGGGCGGCGGGTTAATTTTCAATGATGGATGGGTGGGATGGGTCGCGTCCGCCTCATTCTTGGAGAGCGCTTCGTAGCCAATCGATTTTGGGAGACCGAAACTGCCAGCTCAGAGCCAGGGCGAACTGGTCCATCGAATCCGATGCAACAATGGACGCGATTGACGATTATGTAATGGTGCACCCTCTTGGATCTGGCGACGGACAATTGGACCTTGGCATTCCCTTTGTCTGCTTCTTGCAAGGCGGTTTCGGTGACCTGCTTCCGATGCACAGTTGGGCAACGCTCGCTGGATTGCTTAGGACAGGACAAGAGTACATGCCACTAGCCAACGATGCACAAGCACAGCCCCCGAAGGAATATTGAACGTTGCCAACTTGAGGCCCTTTTCTTCCGATTAGACCTTCGGGTCGAGCCAGCCTCCAGGACTTTGGAGTTTAGTTTGTCCCAATTTGTGTGATCTAATAAATGCCCATTCAGGTGAGGAGCTGCACACGGCGAGGATCTAATTGGAGATGTTGATCTGTGTTATGACAATTACCCTTCCAATGCTGGAGATCAAAAACCAGATCCATTACGATGACTGTCACAAGTACCGACATACTTGCACATATACAAAGACAGATACAGAGACGATATGAAGCCTGGCCAGAAACAGTAAAAACTTCACCGGACGGGCTCCGCCAGCGATCATTATACATACGGAGTCGAGGATGTGAATCAGTGATGCATGATATGGAAGTGCAGAGAGCGTTTTCCAATCGGAGGAGGGGATGAAGAATAATATGCCGGGCGTGGCTCATGAGAGGATGCTAGGAAAGAAGAAGCAATGTGTGATACATCAATGCAGCACGTTTGCGCAAACAAGCCAGCGCAGGACCAGCCAGTTAGATTGGGAATGCTTCCCCGTTACCCTTACCACCAGCCTGCCGGCATTGGCACCGGCTTTCCGGGGACGCATCAACAAGGGACTGTCGTCATCGATTTGGGCTCCTGAGGCTTGGGGGGTCCCACACCAATACGAATACCAATACCGAAAGCCAATGCTGTCCATCCGATGCCAGCGCTAGGAATCGACTTGGAAGTTTCCACTTTCGAATTCCAACACATCAATAGGAAGGAGGGTGGCTTTGCGTCGGAGAAAGAGGGTGTGCAATCAAAGCATCAATTGGGTCTTTCTTTTGCTCCACCTTTAGTGTCCCTGATAATGCCCACATCGTTAACGATCAAAGACGATCGAGTCGGTGGAGATTTCAGCAACAATACTTTGTTTCATCCATGAAGTAGTTTAGACGGTTGATCTCTCGTGAATCGCAGGACTCGTCTCAAAGCAGTCGAGGCAATGGGTACTGTACTCAATGCGCCAGACGACATTGCAGTCGTATTTCGAAAGCTGAGTCCTGGGACTACAATACTTGTCCAGCAAAAGCAAAGGTTGGGGGACAGCCTGGCTGGCGGTACGAACATCGAAATATTGCCCTCCCAAACACCAGACCCAAAACGCCAGGTCACCCGCTGATTTGGCCAGGGTGTCGTTCCGGGCATGGTGGTTCGGCTCGCCTCTCAGCTCCTAGAAATCTCATATTCTGGCCTGGGCGAGGGGGATTGCACTTTTGCGCTATTCGCTCCTTGTACTTTACAAACATGAAGGTTTTTGAGGAAGCGAAAGCGACCAAGGTACTTCCACAATTACACTCGACTCTGAGTCTGTCAATTGATCTCAACTCGGTAGCATCAGGGAGCTCGCAACTTATTAGAATTTCTCCGTACAGTTAACGCCCAGTCTTGGTACCTGGCACTGTGAATGGCATCCACGAACAACCAGCTTACCCTTTGTACTACACGCCAGGGGACTCGAGGTGTCTCCTTTTCGAAAACTACCGATGCGTGGTCGGTGTCCAGTCCTGGAATACACTAGATTCCTTCGGTGGAGTCTGGATTAGCCTAACCACCAGTCGATGTTCCGCGTCTTCCGTGTCTTTCCCCAGCTTTCTCAAGCCGCCTGGGTGCATCAGGCTGGCTGTGCCGACTCTCCAGTGCGTTAGTGGATTTGTCCCAAACCCCAAGGAAGGACTTCCAAGTCTCTCGTCGTGCCGAGTTGTACGTGCATGCGCAGGTGTACGTTGCAGTCCCACGCCGGCTCTAGTTTGGGTGGTGAGGTGGTAGTTGAGTTCCTGGAGAGAGTCCCTGTACTCCGTACCCCGTACCTTAAACTGCCCACATCGAACTATCAAATGTGAACGTCTTGTTGTCTTATCGTCTCATCGCTCTTGTCGTGTCGTGTCGTCGAGAAGCCAAAGTATCTTGTACTCATGCCCTCTCCTGTCCTACCCAGGAAGGGGCGAGGTACGAAGTACGTGAGTACTCGTGAACTTGTGTCATAACTTGTGTCCTCGTGTACTTCGTACTTCGTACTTTCTTCCCACGCACTTCCAAGCCTGATCACCCTCACCTCACCCTCACTCAACCACCCTGTCTGCCTGCATTGGGGGGTCACTTGGCGACGCCTCACTTTTTTTGACTGGCTCTCACTTTGCGAACCATTTTCCAGCGTCTTTGATTTCCTATTAATCCCATCTTTCCTCCCGTTCATTTCATCTTTCCATTTGTACTTTTCGTGAGCAATTGTTGAATTACATCTTCAACACTACATATAGTTCCGAGCGAATCTAGTCGAGATCGCTTCTCTCGATCAACGAGGGAAGTTGTTTTATTTCTGCGTTTCTTGGATCTTATTTTTATTCCTTTCCCACCCGATCTGATTTCCCACCTGACCCGACAAGGTGCCCGACGTTGGGTCGTTGGGTTAATAAGTCAGAACATTTCTCGACGTTGTTGTCCTGCGACATCCACTCAGAGTAGAAGCCTAAGGAGGATTTCAGTCTTCTCATACCACCAGGCTTCTTCTTCACTCGCGACCGACGCCACCACCTACCAGTCTTCGTCGGGCTGGCGGACTCATCTCGCTTTCTCTCACCGTCATTTATAGCTAGACCACGGCACTTCCTGGGGAATCGCCTATGTCTCTATCCACCATCCACCTTTCCACCGAAGAAATGCAACGTCAACTAGCGAGTTTACAAAATACGACAGGGTTTCTGAAGGAACCAAAGCGTGTCCTTCGGGAGACCCTCAAGAGCTCCGACCTCTTGTCCGCCCAGCCGCGAACCCATCGGCTGAGCGGCAGCGATGGTGCTTCGTCATCTCTCTCCCCAAACAATGCTTACCAGCTCGTTTCGAGCGGTTCCCACCAGAACCAGATGGGTATTGCTTCATCTCGACTTGCGACTGTCGCCATGACGCCCCGGAGCCAGTCCAACTTAGACTTCAGCTCTGCCCCTGTCGAGCTAGATAATCGCATGACAGTACGTATTCGTGGCGGCCTTTTTCCATTGTCAGCCGTGGGGTGAAGAACTAATATTTATCTAACACGTCACTAGCGGTCGTTTTCCAACATGTCTGCTCAGTCTCAACCCATGAGCCGAAGCGTTTCGCAAGTTTCCAACCCATCGCGAGTCTCCATCAATGCCGGAACCCAGGGCTTCTTCCTCGGTGCCGGTGCTGGTGCCGGTGCCAATGCCAACATGGTAGACCGAACCTACCAAGACGAATCGACCATCTTTGCAAGCTGCGTTCGCCCTGTGCCCCACCGCCTCCCGAACGTCCAGGAAGACCCCGTCTTGGAAATTGGCCAGAATCCTTTGGATTACTTGATGTCCACCGACCAGGACTTTCATATCAATGACCTCATGAAGAGCTCTTACAACCCCCTGGCCAAGGACGATTATTACGCCTACCCTCTTAGCAATGCAACCTCTGCGACCCCGTCCCTCGTCTCCGCCGACTCGGTCGCCGCAGCTGACGTGGATCCTCTTACAAGGGAGAATAGCTCCGTTGGGCATGCTTTCCTCGATGCGCTTCCTCCTCCGCTCAGCAGGACTGTAAGCCAGGACCCCGCCGCCGATTTTGGTGTCAGCCTTGCTGCTGCTGCTGAGAAGGCGGCCGCTGTGTTGCCATATCGTTTCGGCATGGATCCCTTCGTCCCCGAGAAGATCGCCCCCGTGCCCTTCACTCTGAATGTCAGCCAGGATTCTTCTCCACCGACTCTGTATCCTGTCCCCGAGTCAGTTGAGATGAGCCGAACTGGCTCTAACAGCAGCATCAGGTCCACCATGTCTAATCAGGAACGCCGTGCGAAGGAAGCCTTCGGGCGACAGATTCAGAATGGTCTCCGCACACCAATCGCCCCGAGAGAAGATCCCGAGACCACAAAATCCACATCTGGCCGCCCTTCAAATGGCTCTGCGCCCTCCAAATCCTCGGCTTCTGCAAAGAGGCATAGCACTATTGCCCAGCAGTACCAGCGCCGCAAGCAGCCCAAGGTCTTCTGCGACAAGTGTAACGAATACCCCGCTGGCTTCCGTGGCGAGCATGAGTTTCGCCGGCATACCAATTCGAAGCACGCTGCGAAAGTGACGAAGTGGATATGCCGTGACCCAGCGAAGGATGGAATCAAATCATTGGTTGAAGCCATACATCCGCTCCAAAAGTGCAAGGCTTGTCTGTCAGCCAAGCAGTATGGCGCATACTATAACGCTGCCGCTCATCTTCGTCGAGCCCACTTTAGGAAGCGGGCCATGCGTGGCAAGAAGCATCTTGACAACGGTGAACGCCGCAAGTTGAAGCCGCATGACAGCTCATGGCCGCCCATGTCGGAGCTCAAGCATTGGATGGTGCAGATCCAAGTCCGCAAAGGCGATGGCGAGGAAATTATTGAAGAGGAGGTGGGAGATGAACATGCGATGGTTAATGATCCGGATGTTCAGTTGGAATCCTCGCAAGGAGTTGATTTGGCAAAGCCTCAGGAGCTCGCTGTCTTCCCCAAGACTCAGCCCAACATGAGGGATGATATTGACTTTGTCACATCTGAAAACGGCGCGGGTTTTGACTACGCTGGGCTCGACGCGAACGCATACCCAGGTATGATTGGGGATCTTTCCACCCTCGACCCTACTGAAACCATGATGGACGTCATGGACGGTATCGACGGTATGGATGTCTCCCCGAATCCCGCCGCCATGAATCCAGCCTGTTCCAGCTTCGAGTTCTCTACCTTTCAGCACTCCGCTTCAGCTTCACCATACCAAGCCGCCATCTCACCAATGACCTCTCCAAACCCGGGCTCGTCAGCCACATTTGGACTTTTCCAGATCCCGGACACATTCGATAGCCGCTTGGGTTAAGGAGACTAGGTGTTCTCGTTTCTTGTTCTTGCTCGACTCCAGCTACGGCACTACGGCCCCCTCGCCCCGGTCCCTTCGATTCATTTGTTTTTCGGCTCTCTCGGTTTCGGCCAGTTTTTGGCTATCAAATGCAAGAAAAAAAATGAAAACCCCCCAAAAAAATTGGCTACGACTTTCTTCGTCATATCACGGGTGCACTTTGGGTTGAGACCTACCTCTCTCTCAGGAGTTTGGATTCGACCCAAGTTTCCCTCGATCTCGACGTCATTTCTTTTCCTCTTTTTATCCATCTAATCGGTTTATTACTCTGGGAACGTATTTCCAATCGATGTTCGACATGGTTCACTCTTTTCGCTTTATGACACGGAGGCTTTCGTCTTTGCTTTCGTCTGGCAACTACTTCTCTCTCTTTTCTTTCTTTTTTTCTGTCCTCGAATGATGCATCTGTTACATGAGGAGATTTGAACGTTATCAACTGCGATGTGAGCCGGTGGGGGATACGTTTACACAACGACATCAACAACACTACGATATTCCTCGACACACCCTTGGCATGCTTAATGTTGCCGCATCGGCCTATAGAAGCTGTCACTGGATGCTTGACGAGGTAACCAACCACGTTTCGTTGCTTGCTCAGCCAGCCATTTGACTCTTGTCCCGCACAAGCTTGTCTGGCGCCTTGAGGCTGAATTTCCCGAAGGAGATGGAGCGACTTCCCTCTCCCTTCACCAAGGGTACAAGTATACGATCACTATAAGAGCGTTGGCCCTTCGAATTCCAATCGAGAGTTCCAAGGGCCAATGTTTATACGTTTTCTAAAGGCGCCTTCGTTGGCCTGTCTTTTATCATACGTTTCTTTTTGCGTCGAGTCGAAGAACTCCACCGCACCAAGGAAGGACAACCAGCACTTCCACTTTCAACTTCGTTTGTACCATTTTTTAATATCTCTATTTTTTTTTATAATCATTCCTTGGCTGGATCCAAGGCGTCATGATGTTTGGAACGAGCATATTTGGTTTTTTTGGTTTATCAATGCATAGCGTCGGCGTTTTATCTACAGGATTGGGAAGATATATAGACGGGCAACTCGGACAGAGCCCTCTCTTGGGTATTCACGGACTATGGAGTTTGGTTCATGCTATGACATGATGACGCGCAGAGACGCGTGTATGGGCTTTTTTTCTCGGATGATTTCACGAATTTTGACGAAGAAGAGGAGTTTTGGACTCTACGGATAGACGGACGAAGCAATGTATCATAGTCATGACCCGACGCGATCTTGGGATCGGAAGTCGAGTGGTCTCTGGCATATCTGATGGATATGCCTGCAATATATTCCTACGATGGTGGGAAAGATGAGGAAGGCAGTTTTGATTACGACGTACCCGCAAACGTGATGCTGTGAACGTCGAAAAACCCGGGACTCAACCTCGGGACTCAACCTCAAGTTCAATTACAGGTCCTGGACTGGAGGGTCTGGAGTTGATTGGGACAATGGTACCTGTGTCCCCCGAAATCGAGTTCGCAAGGTCACATGACTACAATGACTAATCTGCCAGATCCTTCAAAGTTATAAGCTTAGCGTGAGACACCTGAATTGGGACTAGTGGCCTGCAGAGGAAGGAGCAAGAGAGCCCCAGCCTTTTTTTGACTTTCGCGACCGGAAAAAGGGTAAAAATCAGCATCAAACATTCCATCATTACCCCAGGTTCATTCACTTCCTCCTCCCATCTCTATCTCAGATTCTCATTCTCTTCCCCCCTTTCACCATCACCTTGCCCAAATCTACTCAAAGACATCCACAGGCCAGAGAAGAAGACTTTTTGCAGCCTCCTTTGATGATCGATTGACACCTTTCCTATCTACACGTGTACTCTGTAACGATTTGCCTGCAGTTTGCGGTGTCTTGTTTTCGTTGCCATCCATCCACCCCAGACTCGACAGTCTCGAAATCTTTGCGCCAGGTTCGAATTTTTATCGCGTCCATTGTGGCTGCCACGAGCCGAGTCGCGACTTCTCAAAAGAGCCTTAGCCCAAACAGCGAAACACCACCACAGACAACTCTTTATGGGACTTCTTGATCACATCAACTCATCTTTTCCGACTCGTGCTTCACCAAGCAGCAGCAGCAGCAGCAGGTTCCCGTGCCATCTTTAAGCCGTGTTTGCTTGGAGATTCTCTTCGACTTATCACAATTTTCCCAACCTGAATCAACACAACAATCAACATCTATCTACCTGACAAAGACCATGTCTACACAAACGCCTGATATCCAATCTATACTCGCGGCGCTTGGTATGTTTTACACTCGCGATAGCTTTTGGGGGGTTCTTTATCTTTTTTTAGAAAACTAACTGTTTGATTCTCCAGCCTCGCAGCGCCAGGCTCCTCCAGCAGGAGGTCAAACCCAAGGCCAACCACCCATCCCCGGCGCGCCAGCCTACCCTCCTCCGTCCGACCAACAACCTTCAGCCGCGTATCCTCCTCCCCCTTCATCGGCCTCATATGGAGCTCCACCTGGATACTCGATTCCCCAGCCAGCCGCGTCTGGCAACATGGATCTCAGCGCCATCCGACCCGTCAACTCGGGAACCGTAAGCATCGCGGAGGCAATTGCAAAGGCCAAGTCATATGCTGCCGAAGCCGGCGTTGCCTCGTATGAGCGGCCCGTCGTTTATTCGGCACATAACGGACGCGGGGATGGCCGCGACAGCCGTGAAGGACGTGACTATCGTCGTCGTAGCCGCTCAAAGTCTCCTGCTTCACGCCGTGACACTTATCGTGACAACTACAACCCGTACAGGGATGAGCGCCGCGAAGAGCGCTCGCGTGACTATGGACACCCTGGTGGCCGATATTCGCCTGATGGCCACGGTCGTGGCGGCCCGTACCGTAGCTCTAACGGAAGAGATAGGGACAGGTCCCCTCCCAGGGGCGGTGACGATAACTCGGAAACCATCCAGATCGAGGGCAACCTGGTCGGTCTTATCATTGGCCGACAGGGCGAGAACCTTCGCCGGATTGAGGGAGAGACTGGTTGTCGCGTTCAGTTCCTCGGCACGGCTGATAACTCTTCTATGCGACAGTGCAAGATTACTGGTCCTCGTGCGCGCCGTGCAGACGTGAAAGAAGCTATTGATCGTATTATTCGTGATACTGGTGTCAGTTCCAGCCGAGGACCTCCCCCGGAGCGCGCCCCCAAGGAACACCGCGGAGGAGCGGCGGCGCTGAGGGAGGGCGAGGACCACATGCAGATCATGGTGCCAGACCCGACCGTCGGTCTGATCATAGGTCGCGGCGGAGAGACGATCCGCGATCTCCAAGAAAGGTCGGGATGCCACATTAACATTGTCGGGGAATCTAAGAGCATCAACGGGTTGCGACCAGTAAATCTGATTGGCACTCTCGAAGCTGCCCAGAAAGCCAAGGACCTTATCATGGAGATCGTCGATAGTGACAGCCGCGGCGAGGGTGGCGCAGGTGCCGCGGCGGCGATCGGAAAGAGGCCGTACGGTGGCCAAAGTGACTCTCACCCGTATGAATACCAGAGCAGGGGCGGCCCCCCTCCGCATCGTGGTGGTGGCGGTGGCGGTCCCGGCGGTGACGGCGGAATGGGTGGTGGTGACAAGATCCAGGAGATTATCCGCGTGCCCTCAGATGCAGTAGGCATGATTATCGGTAAGCGCGGCGATACGATCCGCGAAATCCAGAATGTGACAGGGTGTAAAATCAACGTGTCGCAATCGTCTGGCGAAGGCGAGGTTGAGAGGGAGATTGCTCTCATTGGCAGCCAGGATAGTATTAACCAGGCCAAGCGAGCAATCGACGAGAAGATCGACGCAGTGGTAAGTTTCTCAGCTTTTGGTCCCGCGAATGAATATCTTGGTTACGTGTTCTAGATTCTAACTTGGAACTCTTTTCGTCCCTAGCGTATGAAGGGATCCGGTCCTAGTAGTGGTCCTGGCCGTGGAGGCCCTCGTGGAGGACCACGTGGAGGTGACCATGGTGGGTATGGACAGCACCCTGCTGCCTCTCAGTCGCAGCCGCCGCAACAGAGTGTTGCTGCGGACGGCTCTGATCCGTATGCTCAGTGTAAGTGTGCTATTGATTTCCCATGCCTCTTTTGTTTGGCTACTCCTCTAACTAATTATTCTAGATGGTGGATATAACAACTACCTAGCGCTCTGGTATCAACAATGGATCGGGGCGGCTGGTGCTGCCGGTGGCCAACAGCCTGGTGATGCGCCTCCTCAACCGACTCCGGGGACACAGTAGACCGACCGACCGACCGATCAGCAGTGCCCCTGAGCCCGCCTCGGGGACGTACTGGCACACTTTTGACTCCCATCGATGTTTGATGCATTTCGTGATGGTGACTCAAACTCTTCCTTGACCTTTTGTCGTCATGGTTGATTTGTTTCCTTTTTCTTTTTGGACGAGACATGACTTTTCTTGCCACTGCATGACGCCATGATACCCTTGCTGTTGAGTCGTTTTTTTATTTTTCTGCTCATGATGCATTTTCCTGCCATTGACTTGACACGAAGATGTGACAGGCCGTTGGCATTTCATTTTTCGAAACATTGCACATGCAACATAACACATGCACCTGGCCTTCCTATGTGTGTGCGTGTGTGTGTCCCTGGATGTATTTCACAGTGTACTCCCGGGTTTGGTCTCTCTCCTTGACACGCTCGGCAAAGTGCATATTGGACGCAAACGACCTTAGGATGAAGCTGTGACCCGATCTCCATTCGTACTTCGATGCGTCTCTCAGACTCGGACTTACGCGGAGAACCTTTTGTCTTTGTTTGGAGCGCTACATGGAACGGCAAACTCTAGTATCACTCACTTTGATATCGTATCGCCAACTTGACAGCAAGGTGACACACACATTCGGCCGACGTACATGATGTCTTGGGCTTAGCAAGACAGGACAACGTTTTTATCCCACGCATCTCTGAACTTATCTTCTTCCGGGCAAACATTACACGACAAACTGTATTGTGCTCACGGCTGGAGGGGTGATCTATTTTCTGCTCGCCCTGAAGTCCGGGATGGTGTCGATGCGACTTATGCCAGTTGCGTTTGCAAACTTCTGATGACTCGTTGATCTATCTCGTTTCCCGTTTCGGTTTCGGTTTCTGCATCGGCAGGGTACAGTGAAGCTTGACCCTGCCTGGGAGTTGACAGTCTCACTTGGGCTACTCGCTGATTTGAAACTGTCAGTCGATGGGCTAAAGTTTTCTTTCTCTATGTACACTACTGAAGTCACAGTTGGACACGAGCTGTTCCTAAAGTTGCAGTGCTGCTTTCTTTCGTGCGTACTCAAGGGCGGTGCAATATGGCACACACTTCTTGCAAGTACCCTGAGAATGCCAAGCTAGAGCACCCTGCCATTTTCCAAGGAAAGGGAACAGAGGCAAAAAGAACCCTCTTTGCTTCAACTTGAAAGTGACTGCAGGGGACTGGTCCATGGCATTTGAAAATACTGGGAAAAAAGAAGAAAAAGAAAGAAAAAGAAAAGAAAAAATTGGAAATAGCAAAAAGTTCTTATGCTCAAATGCAGATATGGCCAAATACTAAAAAAAAAAAAGGCAAAAGGGGGGAGTCAGTGGCTTGGTCTTTGGGTCTCTGACCTATTTTCTCACTCTTCATTTCTTTTCACTCTGTGTATTAACTCACTGGTTCTTTGTCAAGGAGGGAGGAGGCCTGTTTTCACTTTCAAAAAAAAATTATCTGGACTGGGTTAAGGGTCCTTTTTGATATGGCAGTGTTTTTGGCAAGGGGAAAAGGGGTGGGTGGCTTTGTTTTTCTTTTTCGTGATTTTCGGGCCTGGATGGTAATTGATGCCTTTGTTACTTTGTGATTCGGATTTATTGTCTCCGTTGATTCGATGTTGTGATCAATGCCTGCTGTCTCCCTGACTTCATGAATCCATGAGGTTGGAGTATAGTCTTACAAGTCCTTGCCTCTCGAATCGTCCACACATCGCCAGTGAAGCCCTCGAAACGGAAAACCTCAAACTAGTCATATAGACGTAAAAATACTTAAGCCATTACAGCTAATAATGCTTTCAACTACTTTTAATAAAACGCCCAAAACGTAAAACGGGGAAACAACAAGGAGAACCAACCCCAACATCCTCTCAATCTCAATACTTGCCCCCCCTCTTCCTCCCAGGCTGACTCCCATACGCCCTCCTCCCCTGCACCTTATCCCTCCCACTCGCCCCAACAACAACATCCACCCTCGGCGGCACCGCAAACCCAAAGCTCTTGGCCACCTTTGCCAGATCCAACTTATTCACGTCGAACACGGTCCTCAGCGAATGCGAAGCGTACGCGTGCAGATACGACCGGTAACCCTCCTTGGCGCTCTTGTTGAGGTAGTAGTTTTGCGAGATGAGCTTCTCGAGCTGCGATTGCACGTTGATGACCTTTTTGGAGGGGAACTCGAACTCGACGATGGGCACACGGGCCGCTTTGAGGTGCGTGAGGAAGCCGACCTCGTTGGGTTGCAGGAACATGAGGGAGCGGCCTTTGCTGTTGGCGCGGGCTGTGCGGCCGACGCGGTGGATGTAGTCGCGGGGGTCGTCGGGGGGGTCGAATTGGACGATCCAGTCGACGGCTGGGATCTGAAGGTTTTTCGTCTGGTTAGCTAAACTGAAGAAGGAAGAAGGGAAAGGAGTGCTTTCGTTGTTTACTTACGTCGAGACCACGAGCAGCGACGTCGGTACAGATCAACGTCCCCTGCTTAGCATTGCAAAACTCAAAAAACGTATTCGTCCGCTTCTGCTGCTTCTGCTTCCCATGCAGCGCCAGCACCGGAATATCAATAAAGTTGAGCAACTCCGAATGATACGTAACGCAAGCGCAGCTGCTAAAGAAGACAATGACCTTCTTCTTCTGGTTCAATTTCAAGAATGAGAAGAGCAGCAGGAACCGCTTATCGGCCTCGCACACGATGTACCCTTGCTCCAAGCCCTCGACGGTGCTGAACTTTTGCTCCTCGTCGACGTTGATGTAAAGCGGCCCCGGGCGCAGCGAGATGCGCGCAAGATCCTCGACCTTGGTCGTCTGCGTCGCCGAGAATAACATCGTCTGCCGGTCCTGCTTGGGCAAAATCTTGATAATCTGCCGCATCTCGTCCTCGAATCCGATCTCTAATATACGGTCGGCCTCGTCGATGATGAGAGACTTGAGGTTCTTGAAGACGAATTTCGTATTCTGCAGATGATCGAGTAGACGGCCCGGCGTCGCCACGATCAGGTTGATGCCCTTCTCAAGCTTCTCGGCCTCGGCGCGTCGATTCGCTCCGCCGATGACGATGCCGTACGTTTGGGAGTGATGCGCCATCAATTCTCGAGCCACGCCGAAAATCTGCAACGCGAGCTCGCGCGTCGGCGAGACGATTATTACGCCCGTGCCGTTGCGCGGCTTGAACTTGAGAGAATACAGCATCTCCACGGCGGGGATCAAAAATGCCAACGTCTTGCCCGATCCCGTCTTCGCAGCTCCGAGCACATCCCGCCCCGTCAGCAACGGGGGGATGGTGCGCCTCTGGATCCCTCTCATCTCCGTGAATCCCATCTCTTGTATGGCCCTTAGCGTCCTCTCTGAGAGGTTCAGCTCGTCGAACTTCTTGGGCTCCTCTCCCGCAGCGGGGGGGAGGTAGAGGTTCTGTCCGGCGGGGAGGTCGGCCATGGCTATGTCGGTACCGTTCTTGTCGGCGGCGTCCTCGGAGTCGGGAGTCTCGTCGTCGTCGTCGTTAGCAGCCGAGTCTTGCTTCGGCTCGTGCTTCTTCTGTTTCTTCTTGGGCTTCTCCTCCTCTACTGCGGGCTCCTCGCTCTCTTCATCCTCATCCTCTTCAGCCTCGCTGCCGCTGTCACTCTCCTCCTTCTCATCGTCGTCGTCGCCGTCGTCATCGTCGCTGAATCGCGCAAAGTCGTCTTCGGACTCGGAGGCAGTAGGTTCCTTCGCAGGAGTCGGCTTCGCCTTCTTAGGAGCGGATCGTACGCCTGCAGCATCGGAATTCCGCTTTCCAGCCGGCTTCGAACCATTGGCGTCGGCGAACTTTCTCTTTTTATTGGCTCCGGGTCCCATGTTGTTGGTGTATGGTTGGTCGGTGTTGGGTCGAGAAATAATTTGAGATGGAGGCTTGACGGAAATTTTCAAATGGCAGTAAAAAAAAAGTGAACAAAAAATTCTAGGGCGGTGCCAAATATTTTGTTATCAGTTCTTATCAGAGAGTAATAGAAAATGATAGTGCCCCGCCACTTCTGGCAGTGGAAGCAGCAAGCCACAACCGCAGCTTCGGCTAATAGTCGGATCCTGCATGTGGAGGGGCAGCTGCCGATGTTCCTCATTACAGGATGCGTTGACGGAAGCGTAACATCCCACCCCAGCGAATTGCCATGCGTACTGTCGTTCCAAAGTAGAGATCTTGGAAAACAGCTATACACTAGCTGAGCTTATATGTAAAACGTTGAGCTGAGTTGAGCAGGAAAAAAGAAAGTCACGCCGTCCAATCCTGTCCCTTCCTCAGGGCCACAAAGCCTGTGATACTCAACATTGGACTAATTTAAACCGAGTTGTTGTCAATCTCTCGGCGGCCCTGTTCTCCTTTCAAGATCCATCCGTTTTCTTCGTTTAGCTAGAACCAGCCCAAACACAGAAACCATGGCCAAGACTCCATGTGCAGTAGACGATGGGAAAAGCTGCGGAGAGTATTTTGTTCGAGGCATGTAAGCCGCCCCGCCTCTCCCGCATGCTGTTCGAATACTTAAAACAAAAAGAAGAAGGGAAAGAATGAGAAGAAAAGCAAAAGAACATAGTGACGAGTATCGACCTCGTCACCTGGGGTATCACAGAATGCTCAGTAGTATAACTATCTCATCCCTGGCGTCATAACCCATATTTTTTGGAGGTCATTCCTCTCCCCCCTCATGTGCATGCTCCGGGTACGCCTTAAGCAAAAGAAAAAGAAAAAAAAAGGCCAAGTCAAAGTGTTCTCTCACATCGCCTCGGGAAGAGGGTCCTCGTGCTTAGCTGTGCTTCCCTTTCCTCTCCAGGTGCTGACTGCCGGAATGTTAGCAGGATATCTCACCTCATCCGTACCGTACGCTCTCGGTGTGAGCTTGATCAGGGTGTGCAGCGGCACATTCATCCAAGGACTTTGCGCCTGGTCTTTTTTCATGAAATACGCGTAGACGCATCTTAATACCGCCTGGTGAGTGATGATGAGAATGTCTTCTGAACGCTCTAGCTCCATGATGATGGGTTCGAGGCGGATGACCACATCACGGTACGACTCTCCGCCACGGTATCGATAGTTGTACTTGTCCTCATCTCGGGCCGCGAAGTCCTCCGGGTGCTGGTCTTTGATTTGCTGATATGTGAGACCATCACAAACCCCAGCGTCTAGTTCATCGAGGGCTTTCCATTGAAGTTGGTTGTAATCGCCAGGAAGAAAACGGGCCGTTGCAATGGTCCGTTTCAGAGTAGATGTCCAAACAGTCAAAGGTCGGTCATCCTAGATAAAGGAGAAAGTGGGGAAGTGTGTGTTAACGACGCCGAATGAGGTGTACAAAAAAAAAAAAAAAAAAAAGAAGACAATATACTTACACCAACGGATTGTCGGACCAAGTCCGGCAGTTTTCTGGCATATTGCTCCCCTCTCGGGGAGAGGCCCGCATCTCCACCAATCTTGCCGTCAAGATTGTACATCGATTCGCCATGCTAATTGTAAGTTTCGTGTTAGTGAGTTATCCCATAGCACGAACATTGATGTTTGGTTATTGCTGGTTCGCTTGAGCTTGAACTGGATAAATAGATGCACAGACACACGCCAAAGAACTCATGAGGTTGGGTGAGATGGAATGAGGAGGAATGAGAGAGGCGGGGAGGCGGGCAAAAGAACAAGCAAAGTCTTACCCTCGAAAGCCAGACGGATCGCGGACGGATATGCAAATTCATGAGGTAGTAAACGACACGACTTTGCAGGTAGTCAGAAATCCGGTTGATGATGACCTGCTTGCCGACATCCATGATTTTCAGATACGTAAGGTCATTTTCATCGCCGTCTTCGTCGACAGACTTATACACCTTTTCGTACATGCGGATGCGATTTCGGAAATCCTGCGCAGCAGTCTCGGGGTCCTGGCCCTTGTAGTCGGGACTCGTCGTCTTTACATCGCGGATGTTGGCCATGATGAGAGCCTCATCGTCGCATTTGCTCTCCACAAACAACACCTCAATTCCTTCCTGGTTGCACGTGTCCAAAACCCATCTCCGGCGCTCTTTGGTGGAATTGGTTGCGTCGAGAATGCCGATTACACCACCCTGCCGGAACCACGCGAGCATGTCGGCAACGGCGGCCTTAGCGGCGGCTCGGCGCTTTTTTTCGCCTTCGGGGTTGGAAGTGTCGAAAAAGTCGGCCGTCGGGTGAGGGGCATCATTGCGCCGGTAGTTACCGACATTAAAGGTCTTTGCCGGAATTGAAAGCCACTGTAAATACCTCTGGGCTGAAAACAATAAAAATTAACAGAGTTAGTGACGTATCGATCGAGACATCAACTGATGTCGTACGAATGCGAGCATTTTACAGCCCAAGGCCAGCTGATAGTGATCCATAATGACCAGGCAGGAGCCATACGTGGCAGAAATGCTGAGAGCGAAGACCGGAATGTTTCGGGACAGAGGAAAAAAAGAAGGATTCAGAGGGTGGTAGGTGCGAACCCGTAGTGAAAAGATGGGGGAGGCGAAAAAAACTAACCTTTCTGGGCAATGAAGCTCTTGCCTCGAGCCGGCAAGCCGACCATAACCACGCATATTTTGGTGTCCTCAACCTGAACTCCCACTCCGTTAACGCGAGGCATCTTGGCTGAGATACTCCTGGAAAATATGAATAGAAAAGCAAGTGGAGGATTTTTCCCAGGGAAGGAAGCGGTAAGACTGCTTTCGGGTTGGGACGGACTGCCCCGGAGTATCAAAAGAGATAAAGTGAATTGGGGGCTGACAAGGGTAGGTTGAGCGGGATAGCGGATGGGTGGTATTGGTGGGGCACTGGCATATGGTGTATGGCGGGGTGTGAAGTCAGAAGAACAGCAGCAATGGCAGAGATGACAGGCCTGGCCCTAGCCGGATGGTGATACCAATAGAAGAAATTGAGATAATATGAGGAACGGAGATGGAAGAAGGCGGTCAGGGAAATAGTATGCAAAAGAGTATGTCTGCAGGTCCCTTAACGCTCAGAGTCCAGTCAAGGAGAAGAACTGGAACTGGTAGAAAGGAGCCAGCCGGACCTGATGGAGATGACTGGATTTGGAGAGCAGGAATTGAATGCGAGGTCCCGGCAGAAAAGCGAGGTGAGGAAGTTATTTTAGAAGCTCGGCAGAATGGAGGACTCTCGTTGGACGTCGTAAGCTTCCGAGAAACGAAGTGTCCAAGTATCGCTTGAAATAGAAGCAGGAAAGAGCGGACTGGGGTCCGGTGTGCCTGGGCCCATCCACAGTCCACGGGATTGAGGATAGGTACAGGCACATGCAAAATGGGCTGAGCAGATCTCGGGGCTCGGAAGGCGCAAAATGCGACGGTCACGAGAGACTTAAGAAACGAAGAGGGCAAAGAAGAACAGGAGGCAAGAGCGAATAGGTGCTCTCGTGTGTGAGGGGAAGGATCGGTCGATTGGGTTTAAGGCTACTTGGTAGACTTTGTGGATCAGGTGTGGATATGGAATATGGGACTTGGAAGCAGCGACTTGGACCCGGAAAGCAATAATGAGTAATGGATCCAAGTCCAAGTCTCGTGCGGTGCGGCTTTGGTGCGTGGCGGATTGGGACAAGGGCCAAGACCACGGACAATGAATGATGGAGTGTCCAATCTGGGTGCGGGTACGGCTGTGGGCTAGATGAGCTGAGGGCGAATTGTTTCTGCTCCACAGTGTTGGCATGAGGCAGCGTGAGGCAGAGTGAGGCAACAAAATGGTCGGGTATTCCAATGATGGAAGGGAGAGCCGAGCTAGTCGGATACAAGGCAAATGTATCACAACTTAGTTTGCCAGGACTCATCAAGTGTCTGAAATCTCAACTGAAATCTCCTTGACATGCCCGCCGCATTATAAGTTGCCCACTCCAATCCTCAATTGATACTCAGAAGACCGCCAGAACTCATAGAGTTTAAGGCTTGTTGTATAGTCTGTACTTCGTATGTGTTGCACTCCTGCCTTGACGCTATCGGGAGCACGCATCCGTTTTATTAACTCGGGATGGTTCAATAGATAAAGCGCGGATGAGGAAAAGCAAGACCACTCAAGAACAAGGACAGACACTCTCGTCCCGCTATTGGGACTTCAATCTAGCCAGCCACTAAACCCTAAGAAATGCACCAACAGACGGGCGACGTGCGATACTTGCCTTCTCAACAATGCTCACTGACGCCAAGGACAAGCAAGATCACCGAGCGCAGCCGGAGAAACACTCGTAGCCCGAAGCACATGGTCTATTTAAAGACAGTCTGTTGCACAATGCACATGTCAAGGCAGGGGAACATGCGTACTCAAGCATGACGATGATAGAAAAAGCACCTTTCTTTGCGACGTGGATAGGAGGGGCATGATGAAAATACTAATGAAGGGTACCGGCAGACTGGCGAGAGAGGATCGATGACAGGGACGTCCAGGGCGATGCAGCCAAGCCAGTGCCACTGGAATTATCAATTGGGATTGGCGACACCCCGCATTGATAGAGCTCAAGTGACACTAGTGACGTTTTAGTTTGCTCCAGACTTTCCAACGAAGATCAAGATACTCTCCCCCAGGCCAGCGATGGACTGTTTTCCCCGACTAGTTTTTGCAACCATTGAATCAGGTTTCAACAAAAGTCTGGGGTCCCTTTGTTTCCAGGGCTCTCAATCACGGAAAGAAGAAGGATCGGCGTGGCACTGCATGCACGATGAAGAAACGCCGTTTCTCAAACCATTGACCGAATCTAGGATCGATCGATCCCTACCCACTTGTGGCAAAGGAGGGGAGGGCGTGACGTATACTTGGTGGGCGATCCCCAGCCGTTACCAGACAACATTCCAAGGAGTCTTTCCGACCCTTCTAATGATACCTCAATGCTCTCGCCAAATCTGGCAACCAGTCACTCGACATGTTCCAACGACCGCTTTCGGCACGTTGCGGAACCTGATTTGCAAGAAGGGCGAGGGGAGTTGGGGGTATGCAGGCTCCGCTGCCATCCGTCGGTAAATCGGGCAGTCCTTCCACTCGAAGTATCCCCTCGCTGACTTGATATGCAATCGAGAAGAGAAATGACATTGAACAAGCAGAAAGATATTAACTTACCCGGGAAAAGCTCCAGGTATTCGACCGGTCGCGGCGCAGTGGCGGCCCTGCAGCAACACCGAACATTTTTTATGGTCGTTTAATCCTGTGCTGTTTCTCTAATCCGACAATCGGCGTTCCCTCTTCAGGGAATAAGGGTGTATTATAATACTGATATGTGTTTCTCTGTCAGTGTTCCAAGAAAAGAAAACTTGAAGTCGAAATCCCCGCGCGCAATAAAGAAGGAGTTGCAATTCTTCTTCTGCGCTCTGGGGCTAGGGGTTCTTTTTCTCTTGGAGATCACCCACGCGATGGCAAATTGGCAATCGAAATCGTCCAGTCAAGCAAGCATCCGCTCGCACGTGAAATCTGACAACGTTGTTTCTTGGGTTCCTGGTCCGTTCGCATGCGGTTCTGGGGTTTAAGATGTTCTGGGGAGTGAAGGAGAGGGCTGTCCTCCGTTTGGTGGCGTGAGCAAGATGGAAAAGAAAGCAGATGGAAGAAAACGAAAAAGTTGGCAAGATCCAAGAAAAAAAACCGACGATTCGATGAGGCTTCTTGTATGTCGGTTCGTGTTGCTAAGCGATGTGAGTAATATCGATCGATCGCCTCATCGCCCGGACCCGTGGCAGTCAGATGTCCCCCAGTGGTGTGGACAAGCGCGTGTGCCCTTTTTGGCCCGGCCCAACCTCGCGGACTTGGGCTTGGAATTGATAAAAGCTCCGTAAAAACAGGCGAGGAATTGGTCAGAGTTTCTGTCGTTTCAGCCGTTGGGTTTTCCGCAGTCAAGTCACGATACTATTCAATGCGCAGGTTCTGACTCCTGGTTTACGAAGAAGACGCCTGGGGAAATTGCAAGCCAATGGCTCGTGTCATTGTCTAATCAAAGAAATGATCATTCCTTATCATTGACATGGCTCCCAAAGTCCGCCTGACTTGCCTCGCCTTCTCTCCTATTCCAGAGCTTGTTACGAGGCACCAATTGAGCGGAATCGCCGAGTGGGAGTCATCTTGACAAGCTGCCCTGTCAATGAGCTTGAGCCCCCCACGTCTGTTCCGGCAATAAAAGAGCAAGCATTTTTCATTGAGTCTTCAATGCAGCCAACCGACCTCCCGTCCAGCCCGAAAACTATGACGCAATTAACCTCAGTCAAAAATCACAAAAGAAATTAGCCCGTTGGTCACCAGCCCGCCACAACCTCCTTCATCTCATCTCCCAAATCCAATCACACCTATCGACGGACAAGCTGAGAAGCATCAATGATCTGAGGCAATCAGCCACTAATCGCGCGAGTAGAAACGCATCTGCGCGGCCCCTACATCGAACACGGCGACCACGTTTTGGAGAAAAACTGATCCGAGGATATAAGGCCCGGCTCCCCCATTTGTAATACCGAGCATACAAAGGCCAAAAGTAGACTCCTTGATTCTCTGGTATATCAGGTCCGCTGGGTTAATCCAGAAGTGAGCCCCGTTGATAATGACCGCAAGGCGAGGTGCCACGGCATCGCAGGGCACGAAGTAAGAGTTGTACTGCCACATATAAACCGCCACTGGCTCGAACGAGTGTGCGATCGCGTCGGCGAGGGCTAAATACAGGACAGGAAAGTTAGTCGAAACGCCGAAGTGTACATCTGCGCATTGTTGAGAACAACTTCATTCATTTCATGGAGAAACCTACACTGGGGGAGGTGCATCAATGTCGTCCCTGTATCCACGATGTAGAGATACTTGGTGAAATCAGCTGCGTGGCCATACTGGATTCCATCTACAACTATGGTGTAAAACGAATATTGGAAGTTGAGCGGCTCCTCAAGCCCAGCAACGTTCGCCTGGCGCAAAATGGGTCAATACAGACTTTGGAGATGGCCAGACATCGCACGTGGGAATCGGACTCACAATCAGGATATCGGTTACCGCCGTCGTCCTCCCGGACCAACGAACGGGCGGTATACCGCCCCATCCAATCATGCCAGCGGAGGAGTTTCTCTCGATGGCCACGGCGAAGAGAGGGTCAACCAAGCCCTGGGAAACCATTGTCGAAAAGAAGGGAGAATAGCTCTTTTTGTACGCCATTCTCTCGTCCCCAACGGGCCCGGAATATGCACTCGTTAGAGCAGGATAGGCCAGGCCAAGTATCCCGTTCGTGATGTTGTTTCCATTCCAGTACGTATAGTTTGCGAGACCGCAGAGCTGCTTCTCGACGGTGATTCCGGCAACGGATATATCACTCCGCCCCAGGGGACCCGAGACGGCCTCTCCAGAACCATAGCCGAGCTTGAAGTGTAACTGTGGGTCTTCGCCGTATCGGAAATTCTCGATGAGGTCGGGTCCCCAGGCACAGTTCTCCACCGAGTCTACCGGGGCATCGAACCGAGAGACGCAGCTATGGTTGGCTCGGACGGCAAAGGTGTCGCTGCTTCCCGTGTCGAAGATGAGCCAGAGAGGCTGGTCGTCCCACTCAACTTGGAGGGCGTATTGAGTCGAAAAGTCCAACAGCGCGGTAACGTTCTGGTAATAGCCACCACCGGGAGTTTTCGATCTCGCAGCCCGAAGTGCACTAGCTGCTGAGCGGCTCGCTGTCTTTGCTTTGACGGATTTGATTTCTTGATAGTGCACGGCTGGGCCATCTACAGATGGTGCTCTCATGGCTGTTGCCCGATGGAATGACACGCTCTTGAGAGGGCTGGACAGGTCTATGGGGAGTCCTTTGTCGACGTTCATCGCCGTGGTGCTCCCGAGGCCCAGCAAAAGGACACATAGAGCTGAGGGTAACGAGGAGAGAACCATGATGGCGGGGACAAATTATGAGGCAGGTGACACGATAGGGGGGATTGAACCGGAGGCATTCACTGTTACTACTTTCAACAAGGCGACGGACAACATAACTATTTAAAAGCGAGTTCCTATACACCTAACACGGGCAGCAGTATCCCCTGAGGATGAAGGGCTGGGCGATGCTCCAGAGCCTGATACAACGATCCACTGATTTGCTCCGTCACCCTCGGGAGCCACCAGATGGACCAGGAAACCTGGAAACAGAGGAAGCACACGCGGGAAGGTGCTTGGCAAGCTCTCAATGAGATGGTGTTTAGGCGGCCTCATGCATGCTGCGGGATTGACAGTGGCAGCTGTGAAATATACGAAGGCAATCAAGTCTAGAGTATGGCCGAGATTGCAGGATCGTGGCCGGCTCGAGACACGATGATAATCCGCCGATATCACGATGATACGACAGGAAGTTAGAAACGTTTGACTCGGTCTGCAATAGGTATTCTCGAAGGCAGACACAAAGTCTCCAATCTTCCCCTCGGCATTCCAACCCGGCTATGGATTGTGCGTCTACTTCCCGCTTATAGACTTTCAAATTGTATGCTGTGTCTTGCTGTTCCAGTTACAAACGTCTTGACGGAGCCGGTAGACTCTTGGCTTGGCTTGGTCACATTAACCCGTTTTGTGATGCCTCCGTCGCGCTCACTATCGAAGGCACCTTTCGACTCTTCCGTTGATCTTTGGTATAGAGCTTTCGTTACTATTTCTTACATATCAGGGTGGAAACTCCTTGGTGCGAGTAACTAATGTAAGGACGTGTAGAGACAGGCGATCTCTCGATCAGATAAGGTGCAGACATCAAACGGCGTCTTGCCAGTACCTACAGTGAAGCGTCGAATTCGAGGACAGTTCCGAAGAAAGCATTCCCATCTAAACACGAAATTCCGAGTAACCATGTCGGCTCCCCATTCTTGTTTGAGATCAAGTGTGTATTTCCGATTGTGATACCAATACCCAACGACATGACCGATATTCGTCTCGCACGCGGGATGTTTATGAATCGTTCACCCGTCAAGGAGCCTTGGCGGTCTCAAAACTACCCGGCCTGCAGTCTCGCGTATAGCATGTCTTACCAAGGCCCGGCATGGCAAACAAAAATGGCCTTGTGAGATCGGGCATGGCGAATTCTGCTCCTCGTGGCAGCTTTACGCGGCTTCTGCGCCTACCAAAGGCGTCAACTTACACACGGGGACAGATCCTCAGATGTCTATGAGAACTTGGTAACACTCGATCCAGCAACCGAGTGCCGCTTTTGAATTTTGGTGATTTCAGACGAGGGATTCAGTTTTGACGCCCACATAATCAAGAGGATGTTGTTCTGCCGACTGGCCTTCAACTTGAAAGTGTCTGGTTACCTATTTCGCGCCTCTTAATAGGGAAAAAAAAGACACCCCCAAAAAAAAGGAAATAAGAGAAGAAGAGAAGGAGAAGGAAAAAAGCAAAAATAAAAACGAACGAAGTGAAAAACGAAAGGGCGGGGGGCAAGAAAGGGAAGCCAAAAATAGGAAAAAGGCAAAAACAGAAGGTCTAACCAGGATTCGAACCTGGGCTTACGGAAGTCTCGTTTCAGAATCCGACGTCCTAACCAACTAGACCATTAGACCTTGGTATGATTCGTTGAGGGATACCAGTCTTCGTGTGGCTCAAAAACCTCATACCTCGGCACGAAATTGGTCAGAATGAAATCAGCCAAACTCGGAAACCGTTGCTGGATGGATGTTCAGTGCGTGCTTGGACTTGGCATTCCAAGAATGAGTAGGAGGGTGATTATCCGGCGGCTTGGGACCCTATTCGCTCACAGATTTTAATAATGACTCTGCAATACCAAGAACGGAGCCGGCGCAATTCTTGTTAGTGAAATCCGCCGGAACATCGACTCCAAGTCTGTCTCGGTATGTACAGGACTTCCTCCTCCGTGAAGTCATTCCTATGTCTGGCCTTTCTCTTATAACTTCCTCCATTACAGCCAGCCGGCTCCGCTCAATAGAACAATCTTATTGTTCCAATAAAAAATTATTTAAAAAAAAAACCATCTCCTTAAAACCGGTGTTGTTCATCCGTTGAGCCAGCACCACAATGGCATCCAACGTTCCAGCAACTGCAGGCCGACAGCCTCTCGATGGGTTTGATAAACTTTCACCGTCTGCCTTCCTTTACAAGCCCGAGGATGCCGTACCAGACCCTACTTCTCCCAAGCTAATTGCCCTGTTCGCCTGGATGGCAGCGCAGGACGCGCACATTGCCAAGTACATCGTCGGCTACCAGGCCATGTATCCCTCGTCCGCAATCCTGCTCGTCAAAGCCCCGATGGAGAACGTGTTCCGAGTGGCCAAGGCTAGGACAGAAGTCGAACCGGCCGTTCCGGCAATGAAGGCAATCCTCAGCGACGCTAACTCTTCAGAAGACGAGGACAAGCCCGAGTTGTTACTCCATGTCTTCTCGAATGGCGGATGCATCATGTTCAGTCACTTCTTCAAGATCTTCGAAGGCGAGGTCAGCGCAGGAGATAAACGCCCACGCTTCCCCACGCACATATCCATCATGGACTCATGTCCGGGCCATTTCGACTGGGGCCGAACCTACAAGGCGCTAGCGCAGCCGCTGCCGAACTGGATGGGGCCGCTCGTGCACCTCGTCGTCTTCGGATTCGTGGTGTATTACTGGTTTGCGGAGCCGGTGGCCGCGAACAGGGGTAAGATGGGCAGGGTTATGAATGCAGATGAGGTGATTGCGGCGACGGTGAGGAGGGTGTACGTGTGTAGCGATGGGGATGAGATGGTTGCTGTGGAGGATGTGGAGGAGCATCGGGATGAGGCGGAGGGGAAGGGGTTGGATGTGAGGCTTGAGAATTTTGGGGGCAGCCCGCATGTTGCGCATTTGAGGACTGATGGGAAGAGGTATTGGGGCATTGTAAGGGATATTTGGGAAGGTTGGTAACGGGGTGAAACCATTGGGGGCTCGGGGAAGTGTAGGAAATGCTGTTTGGATGAGCGATTGCATAATTCTTTGATAGAGCGATGTTCCGGATATCCTTTCATTTTCCTTTCTTTTATTTTCTTTTTTATATTTCTTTGACTTGAAATGGGCTGTCTCTTTATCTTGCTGCCTTCTGGATAAAACGTATTCAGCGTTGAGTTTGTGTATACCCACAGTCTTTGTAGATACGAAGAAGGACATGTCATTTGCTCGCATCAAGTTTCGTTTACAAGGAGAAGGAAACTCCAAAGTCTCTTTGTCGACATCGCATATATACAGAAACTCGCCGCCCGCGGGTGGTCCAGACGGCAACAAGTCCGTCGAAACTCGCAACAATACGACCGTCATCGATCGAGAGTTGAGCAGAAGACAAGCAAAGAAAATTAATAACCGCCGCGATGTTCCTCCAAATCAACATCCGCTCCCGGGCTTGCGACCACGAGCGATACCAAGCCCTCTTTCTATGTCGAAAGCCGGGACAACAGGCTTCTAGCCTGCCCCTAGAACCCCAAAGCACGTCTGATGAATGAGAAACACATCTACTAGCTCAGCGCGGGGGTAAGGGCGGCGAATGGCTGGACATGGACGGGCTGCCATTGGATGCGCCCATCTTTGTACTCGACGGCCTTGTGTCAAAGGTGGTGGGGGGCCCATTGCGACGGGTAGATGACCAGGAGATCAAGGTCCTCGTTGTGGAGCAGACGGCAAGTGTCCAGGGTGCGCCAGGATGGAGAGGGAGATGATGAAGACTATAATAATGCGAGCCGGCTTTTTGCGGGGGCTTTTGTTTGGACTATTTCTATATTTCCTTGCGCTTCTCTCGGCCTGCTATGGCGCTCCTCGGGTCGCCGTCGTCTCTGCACTGGTAGGAGGTTTCTTCATCCTTTGTTGTAATCCTCTTTCAAAGTAGGTGTTAAACGTTAGGGCGAGATTTTTGCGCCACCACCCGACATATACTCCTTAAATACAAAAGATTAGAGGGTATGGCCATTCAGCACTTGAGGTGGGATATCAATGTCGGGCGGTGGCCCTGAGATCTCGCACTAACATTTAGCACCCGGGAATAGGATTAGCTATGAGTTATGGGAAGGGAAGAGAAGCCGAGTTGCCGCGATGGGATATTACATCGCCGGCAGAGACGAGGGTTCTAGGAAGTAGTGAGCCAATTGAGCGACATTGAATTTATCGGTGCTTCTTACTAGATTACTTGTCTGAGTGAGAAGTATCTGGACTGGGCTTGATCATCAGAACCTCTCAGGTCTGGTCCTGGTCTTAATCTTAGGAGCAGGTTAATAATGCATTGCCTGCATCTCCGCGACGTCACTGGGCAGCCACCCAATCCCACTTTTCTCTTGCGCATTGGTTCGTCGTCTTGGTATATTGAATTAATCCCAATCGTAGTTACCATCACCGATTTAAATACTGGCATTGCTCTTTTCTTCGATTCGATTGATCTGGGTGTAGCTTGTTGGATTGGCTGATGGATCTTTTGAGGTACTGAGGTACCTGCCCCTGCCGCCGCAGCAGGGTTTGGTACTTCGTACCTCGACCCGGTTTGACGGTTAGACAAGTTACGAGTTATGAGTTACTGCCAAACGAAGCAACTCCAACTCCAACGACACACGGCTCACGGCTCGCTGCTCGCCTCCACCTCGTTGATGAATCGCATTCCTTCGGTGCATACTCTTATTCACGTACCAGTTTCTTTACCCCTTCCTTTCTCCCCGTCATGCTCTCATGACCACCGACATACCAAACCCCGACTCCCCAGCTCGAGCACCAATGCTGCCCTGACCAAATCCCACGCACGCAGCTCCCCCCCGCCCCACTCTCGACTCCTCCTCCGGCTGAATACCACCGCCCTCGATCCCAACGAGCTGCCTCCTCGCATACTTATACAATACTGTTATTTGAAGTCGCGCCTGGCGCGTGGCTGTATTCCTTACTCTCGCCATGGCTACTAAGAAAAGCCGTCAGCGCATAAGCTACAGTGAGTAGAGGCCACTTTCAAATAAGCACGCACTCTTTCTTGGTCTCGTAGCCTTACTTCCTCTACAACTCTATGCCGGGGAAGCGATTGTAGTCTATAGAGCCCCATACACTTTTCTGTGTCGCGGCGTCTTACTGCTCCTTTGTTAGGCTAACACCTGTTTCTCACGTAGTTATCGAATCTCCCAAGGCATCGGCCGGTCATAAGCTCGGTGTCAACGGCCTTGCGGTCGACCCGGACAATGCTATTCTGTAGGCGTCTACCCTCGCAGTTCATGCCCCTGCTTTTTTGTTCTTTCCCTTTACAGGAACCGGACAACCTAACAAGCAATAACTCCGTAACAGGTACTCCGGCGGAAGAGACGGCGTCATTTGCGCCTGGGATCTCAATCTCGACCTTAAGACCCCCCGCACATCCTCTGTCGTCGACCGACCGAATGGACAAAAGAAGTCCTCCCCCACCACCTTCCGCTCCCAAGCAATCGCCCATATGGGCTGGATCAACGACATCGTCCTCGCACAGAACAACACAGCCCTAGTATCGGGCTCGTCCGACCTGACCGTCAAGGTGTGGAGACCACACTCGCAAGAACAAGATATACCCCAGACCATTGGCGAGCACGCCGACTACGTCAAGGTTGTGGCTGTTCCTCCTGCCGACATTGGCGCACCGTGGGTGGCATCGGGCGGTCTGGACAGGCGAATTAATCTCTGGGATCTCAACGGGGGCGGCAAGGTTCTCTCTATTGACTGCAGCGGCGAGGAGAACACGGAGAAGGGTTCGGTGTATGCTCTCTGCGCTGGTCGGAATCTTATTGCGAACGGGGGCCCGGAGTCTATCGTGAGATTATGGGACCCGAAGTCGGGCAAACCTGTGACCAAGTTCGTTGGCCATACCGCGAACATTAGGTCCATCCTTATCAACGATGCCGGAGACCTCCTCCTTACTGGAAGCTCTGATCAGACTATCAAGTTATGGAGTGTGACGGCGGGTCGATGCATGTACACCTTCACTATGCATAACGAGAGCGTATGGTCTCTGTTCTCAGAGTCTCCTGATCTTGGAGTATTTTATAGCAGTGACAGGTCCGGGTTAGTTGTCAAGACTGACGTTAGAGGGTCTCTCGACCACATGGATGACGGCCTTAGCCTTGCCGTCGCGAAGGAGACCGACAGCGTACACAAGATCGTCACCTGCCAAGATCACATCTGGACGGCCACACCCAGCTCTTCCATCAACAGATGGGCCAGTGTGCCGACCGGAGCCGATATACAACTACCCGAGATGTATCGCCATCACAGAGCCTCGTCGACGGCGTCTCGCTCGGCTGCGCAGTCGCCCTTCTCAGCTAGCGGTCCAGCAACGGGACGTGCGCCGCCGCCGAAAGAAATATCTCCCAAGAGCATTCTTCGCATTTCTAACACGGCATATTTTCCGCCGCAGCTGTCGAGGGACGAGGGAGGGTCTTTGGTGGCGCTTGAGCAGGAAGTTGAGCCTATCCATGAGCTTCCTGAGGAGACTATTGAGGGCCAGTTTGGTTTACTTAAGTATAAACTGTTGCACGATAGGCGGCGAGTGCTCACGGTTGATACTGCGGGTGAAGTAGTGCTATGGGATCTTATTCAGGTTTGTTCCCTCTAATCCCCTTCACAGAATCTAGAGCGTTTCTAGCCTGGCTGAGCACTCGCTAACGTTTAACAGTGCAAACCGATCCAGAGCTTTGGCAAACGACATTTGGAGGACGTGGAGCCAGAGGTCAACCAAGTCGAAGCGGTTGCTCCCTGGTGTTCAATTGACACCAGTTCTGGCAGTATTACAGTCACGCTCGACCCTTTCAATTGCTTCGATGCGGAGGTATATGCCGATGAGCTTACTCTCGACAACGCAGCAGATTTCCGTGAGGACCAGAGAAGTAAGAAATGAATCCCCGGCGATCGAAGGATATTCCAGAAGTGCTAACCTACTCCATCAACTCAGTCAACCTTGGTAAATGGATCCTACGGTATCTGTTTGATGGGGCGATAGATGAAGAGGTCAAGCGAGATGTGGTCTACCGACGGAATATTAACTCAGCCATCGAGAAGCGACTGGCAAGCACGCACGCAGGCCCTCCCCTCTCCATTTCATTGCCCGAGAGAGGAATCGGCGGCTTCGCGCAGATGAGTAGCCTGGCAACACCTCGCCCATCCGCAGGCAATTTTCCACTTCAGACGCCCGGGCTCCATATCGGGCTTGCCACTCCCCATCCCGGTTATGGCGATGGAGCGGCGCCTCCGTCTACGGTCCCCGAGTCGCAAGCGGTTGGTCGTATGTCAGTAGAGAAGGAGGATTACTTTACCGGCGGGATATCACCTGTAGACGGCGGTGCGTTGAAGCTCACGACGACCAATCCGGCCGCCCTGACGACGACGACGACGGATGGAGCAGCAGCAGATGCCAAGGTGGCCGACGCCGACAAGGATAAGGATAAGGATAAAGACAAGGACAAGGCCGACAACGGCGCAACAAAGCCGCCCAGTACACCTTTTGGCAAGAAGTTCCGCATGGGGATGTCGTTCACCAAGAAGTCTAGGTCGGCCTCTACGACAGCCGAGAAACCCGTCGTCACGGAAGACAGGCCCGTCGACGAGTCGGAAGATTCCCTCAACTTGCACGAGAAGGAAGTCGACGACAGCTTCTTCGGCGTCGTCCAGCGCATCCGAAACGAATACGACAAGCAACTGGCCGCAAATCCTGACATCCCCCTCGAGAGCCGCATCACGCCTGCCCTCCCCAGTGACACGCCCCACCTCAACCTCCCCAAGGAAACCAAAGTGATCATCAAGGAAGAAACGAGCGGCGAGAGCTCCAACATTTACATCGGCACGATTGACACGATCGGTCGCGACACGGACGTCATCGAGCAAAAGGGCGCTATGTGGCTCGGGGAGCTGCTCCTGCAGAACCGCATGCCCTTCAAGGAGCCCGTCAAGGTCTCGTTCGTGCTGCTACCCTACAAAGATGAGCTGCCGCAGCTGCCGAGTACGGATAATAATAATCGGTTGAATGCGAATCGGATGTTGAGGGTGCGGAAGATTTTGGCGTACGTTGCGGAGAAGATTGATCCGGATTGGGAGAATGGGGAGGGGGCGAGTCCGGATGCTATGGAGCCGGAGGAGTATCTTGAGCTATACTGCAATGATCAGGTAAGATTGGGAATCAACGAAACGTCTTGTTCAATTTTGCTAACGTCGTGGACTCGTAGATACTGCCTCATACAATGAGCTTGGCAACATTGCGGGCTCATCTCTGGAAGGGCGGCACTGACGTTGTGCTGCATTATCGAGCCAACGGACGCAAAGTTATTCGTTTGCGAACGCCGGTTAACACTGCCGAAGGTGACGGTGGGCAGGGAGAGACTGCGGCGGAGGAGACTAATGCTACTACTTCTTGAATGGTACTTTGGAATGGTGGTTACCCTTTGGATGTTTCTTATGAGTAAACCCCCTCGACTAGCGAAGTTTTGCATACGTTCTAGGGTTAAGCGTTGTGGTATTCCAAAGTTTTATTTTATTTTTCTCACGATCTTAATCCAGTAGCACATGGCGCATGCATATGCGAATATGTCCAGATCAGTCCTGAACCAGATATCGTGATGCCGTCTCATCTATGTCCCCAATGCTCTGACAAGGTCTCTAGGATGTCTATATGCCCCCGTAACCACGCTCAGATAATAATACAAGTATATAGCACAGAAATATGCATCAGTAGATGTTGCCTTTCCGCGTCTTTAGATTCACGCAGCCGCCTGCATGCTCATCAACGTATTAACAGCCCACTGGTAACTCCCCAAGAAGATAGCGCCCCCAGCACTAATCCACATCATCCTCGGCCCAATCCCCGAAAACAGCACTCGCGGCCCCTCATCTCGCAAAATCCCCCTAAAAATAGACGCCACAGACCTACTCCTCTTCGAAAGCATAACCCTCGTCTTCAGCACGTCCAACGGCGTAGTCAACCCCGCCGCCACACCACCGGCCAAGCTCCCGTACAAGGCGCTTTCCGCAGCGCCGACGTCGAGCTCCACGCCGCCCTTCTCCAAGGCTCCCGGGTTATTCCTTCGTATCCTCGCGCGTCCCCAGCCCTTGAGGGCTTCCCATAGCGGGAACTGTATAACGGTGAAGGGAATCTCCCTGAAAATGGTGATGCCCCAGCCACGGTATAACTCCCTCCCCAGGCCGAACAGGCCGACTTCTTTCCTCCGCCGAAGGATGTCGGTTAACGCTGCCGCCGACGAGTGGAATTGTCCCGCTTGCGCGCGCTGCTTGATCACCTCCGTGGGCACCCTCACGGCGCAGGCTGCGACTTCGCCGAGGCTCGCGGCAACCATGTGGGTCAGGGGCGCGGAGAAGGTCGAGTCGGCGGAGAGGATCGGGAGAGTGGCGAAGAGGGATTTGGTGCCCTCGTAGGTGAGGAAGAAGAGGGAGGCGGAAGGGGCGGAGCCGACGAGGGCGGAGCCTACGCCTCGGTAGATTCCGGTGAAGCCGCCGGAGCGGAGGAAGCCGAGGGGGGATTGCAGGCGGGTTTTGAGGGTGTCGAGGGGGAAGAGGGAGAGGTCTGTCGTTGTGCCGGCTAGGGCGCCGGCGAGGAGGGCGGTTGTGAAGGGCGGTTGGGGAGCCATTGGAGGGGCGAGGGTTGGGCTCTTTTCCTCTAGATTGTAAGGAAGTGTGGAGAAGGACGGAGAGAGAAAGTGATGGGATTAAGGAGCGTGGGGGGCCGTTGGGGCCATGGAGTTGAGGAGGAGAGATCAATTGATTGATAAGAGAGGTCGCGTGGGCTGGACTTATTTTTTTCTTAGCTCGGGGCAGAAATCGGAGCAGGAGGTTTTTTCTTCGGTGAAGGTAGCAATTGTGGATCAGTCTCGGTTAAAGATGGCCCAAGCTCCCTGGTGAACCCAGACTCGTTCCTGGCAGGTGAAGTACCTTTGTACAACTGCTTTGGTACTTCATCATACTCAAGCTAGTCCAACACGTGATTCGACATCAAGCAAACATCGACCTCGAATTCTCAAAGCTCAACTCTCAGAAGTCCGCCCAGACGAATTGACGCGTCCTCACCAAGGGCGAAGCTCGAAATATGGATGGCCATGAGGCCCATACCGCGCGTTTTCCATCATAGCGCCAAACCCGTCTCCGTACAGGAATTTGTCGACGCCCTCCGCGCAGCATGTCCCCCACGATATCCCAAGGCGCGGCATACCGGCCATCGCCGAATAGGTAGGTGAAAAAAGAAAGAAAAAAATGAAGCTCAGATTCCGAGAATGGTTCCTATCTTGCGAGGCTTAGAGTCTTAACTCCTTTTTTCTACTTAATAGGCGTCGCTACGAGTGGCGGTGTCGACTCAATGGCCCTCGCCTTCCTCTTCTCGGCCCTCCGACGACACGACCCGGACTTCATCATCGGCGATAACCCCTGCGGCGGCATCGACGCCTTCGTCATCGACCACAAGCTCCGCGATTCTAGCACCCAAGAATCACACGCCGTCTTACGCGAGCTCGAAAAGCTCCGCTACATCAAACCGCAGCGTCTCGCCCTCGATTGGGCGGAACTCCTCGGCTCTCCCGACATCGACCCGCGGACCCTCCCGAACCTTGAGACGGCGGCAAGGCGGGGGAGGTATAGGACTCTCGGGGGGATGTGCGTCAAGGAAGGGATTGATAATCTTTTTCTGGCGCATCATGCGGATGATCAGCATGAGACGGTGCTTATGAGGTTGCTTGGCGGACATCCCGGGAGGGGATTGGTAGGGATTCGTTCGTCGGGCGATATTCCCGAGTGTAATGGAATATACCGCGTACATCAGAGCGGCTTTATCGACTTGATGAGGCGGAAGAAGCCGCCGTTGACGTACAAGTTGCGGAAGAAAGAGGTCCACGATTTGAGGAGGTCACTCTTGTCGGAGATTTCGTCTCATCTGAAGTTTGGCTTGGAACATACGCTGCAGCACCTTAACGTGAGGCTGGATTCCACACCGCCACCTTTGCCCGAAGACTACTTTTCGGAGGTGGGGGTGGCCGATGACTTCGCGACCCAGCATCAGATATCGCCGCGGGTGAAGCCCGATCTTCCGCAGCTCGATGTGGAGGATGGCGGTGTGCGCATATGCAGGCCGCTTTTGGACTTCGAAAAGGACAGACTCATCGCTACTTGTGAGCAGAATGACGTCAAGTGGTTCGAGGACCACACGAATACGGACCCGACGCTGACGACTAGAAATGCCGTGCGGTACATGGTTCGGAACTTTGAGCTGCCCCAGGCATTGCAGCGGCCGGCGATCCTGCAGATGGCGGGCAGGTTAAAGGAGGCGATTAGGGCGGATGAGGAGGAAGCGGACAAACTCTTCCGGAGGACGGAAATTGTCGACTTCAGGACCAACTCGGGGACTTTGATCGTCCAGCTTCCCGAAATCGAAGTGTCCCCTGGCGATGATCTGGAGACGAGGAGGACAGTTGCAGCGTTGCTGGCGAGGAGGCTCATCGAGGTGGCGACACCGGAGGAGCAGTTTCCCATGCTTCCTTCGCTCCGGGGCATCGTGTCGCGTCTTTTCCCCCAGCTTGCGACGGAAGCTTTCCCCGCCGCGGATCCTCCGAAGCCGTTCAACATCGGCGGCGTGCTCTTCTCGCCGCTGCTAACCAACCCTCCCCCACCTCAGGACGACGGCGGTGACACAGCAGCAGCAGCAGCATCCTCAACAGCCCCCGCCCCCGCACCGCGTTGTTGGTTCATCTCCCGCGCCCCCTACAAGTCGACAGAACCCCTCCCCAGTCTCGAGTTCGTCCAACGCAAGGGTATGCCCCAGCGTGGTACCCTCGTCCGCTGCAAACCCGACTGGTCCTTCGTCACCAAAAAATGGCACCTCTGGGACGGCCGCTTCTGGATCCGTCCCCGCCTCCGCCTAGCGGGAACCTTCGCCATCGAACCCTTCCGCCCCTCGCACGCCAAGACGTTCCGCAACGCGTTGGAGCCCAAGGAGCGCGAGAGGCTCGAGGCCCTGTTGAGGACCTACGCGCCGGGGAAAGTGAGGTATACGCTCCCTGCGATATATTACAAGGGTTCGATCGATTGGGAGACGATGACGGCTAGGATAGGGGATGGGGAGACGTTGTTGGCTTTGCCGAGCTTGGGGGTGCAGTTACCTCGTTTGGGGGAGATTGTGGAGTATCAGGTTAGGTATAAGAAGGTGGGGGATGATGTTTTGAGGAAGTGTGATATGTCCTTCGCGATGTGAGTCTTGCGGGCCGAAGGGGCTAGTGAAGACGAGTCAGAGGAGGAAGGATAAAGAAAAAAAGCGCATTGGATTTGGCGTTTAGAGGCGGCATTTTGTGTTCGCTCTCTCGATTAATTTCTGAATATTAAAAAGGAAAGGTATACAAAAGTCAAGATTAGAGTCGTACTCGATAATATCAAACAAATAACCCACCCATCTCATCAACCCATTGACATATTTCATCATAACGTTCCAATTTTTGCGTTTTACACAGCACATACCAAAAACCCTCCCACTTTCTTTTTCTTTCACTCCTGTCCGATGACAACCTTGATGTTGCCGGTGGTAGTCTCAGCGCTCAGCCGAGACTCTCCATCACCCTTATACCCCCTAATCGACCTAAAGGCGGACTTCTCCACCTTCTCACCTCCGTCCTGCCTCGTGCCGAGCTGGACGTCCTTCCCACTAACAGAGATCCTTCCGGTGAGAGTACCCACAGCAAAAGTACCCTCCCAAGCATCAGGCAGACGAATCTCAACGTTCCCGCTCACACCGCCATGGCCCGAGCGAAGAGCCCACTTCTTATCCGAATCACCCAGCCACACCGGCTCAAGGACCTCGATCCCGACATTTCCGGAGGTGACGTCGCTCTTGAGCCTACTGTAAACATGGTCCTCGTCTCCATGCTCGCCTTCGTCGGGACGGGAGAGAGAATCGAAAAGAACGGGCAAGAGAGTAGTGTCGACCCTTCCGCCGCCGACGGCCGAGATATCAGCGTAGGAGCCGAAAAGCAGAGCGGCGTCGATGTTGCCAGATACGGTGGAGACTTTGCGGACGTAGTCGGCCTTTGGGAGGTGGGCGGCGTCGCCGAGCGGGTCGTGCACTTTGAGGTTGCCCGAGACGGTGGAGACGGTCAGAGTTGCTTTGGGGATGTCGTCGCGTTGTTTTTCGGGGCGGTAGACGTCGATCTCGTTCCTGCCGGATGCTGAGAAGGATTCGAGGGTTTGGAGGAGGGGTAGGGAGCCGTGGATGTTGCCCGAGACGGTGGTGAGCGCTATCCTGTCTCCAGACTTGATGGCGTTCGGGGCTACGTCTAGGGACCCGACCACAGTGGTCAGGATAGTTTCCTCCGCCGTCAAGCCGAGGTTCTCCTCTAACGCGACATCCAGCGCCGTAACTTCAATCTTCAAGTTCCGCAACTCAGCATCAGAAGGAACGTGCAGCACAGCATGGATATCAACGCACGGCCGTGGCGGAGGCTCATCGAAGAAATCAACCGCCTCGACGCGAATGCGCAGATATTGCGTCTCGGCGTCCCACGAGGTATGCACGGGGATGTCTTCGTCGTTTACTTCGATCTTGACGTCGAGCTTGCCTTGCGGGCCAGAAGAGCGGACGACTTGCACGGAACCGGAGACGTGGGGGTCTCGGCGCCAGTGGCCGCGGCGCCGTCTGCCTTGGGACTGGTTGATGGAGAGGTCGTCCTCGGGCGAGAAGGATACGGGGTAGCTGTCGTCTAGGATGGTCTGGAAGGAGGTTCCGCAGATTGCATCCGGAGATTGAAGGCTCGGGGATTGAAGGTCGGAGGAGGTGCCGTGGCAGGGACGGCGCTTTGTCTGGTGTTAGTTTGCTGGAAAGCTTGGATTGTGGAAAAAGGGGGATGGGAATGGGGGGGAATAATACGTACAAATTTGGGAAGGACAGTCTTTCCGCCAAAGAAGGAAAAGAAGATAATGACGGGCAGCACGACCCAGAGGATGGCGCGATGGAAGCGGCGGGCATTGCACCGCTGCGGGGTGACCACGCTGTCCGTCGTGCTCTGGAACTTGGGGTCGAGGAGCCCTTGGGATTCTGGGGATTTGGCCATGGTTTGCTCAGCCGATGGTAAAACCAATTGCTTTTGATTAGATACAGCTGAGAAGCCTGGGCGCGGTGTGGGTTAATAGCCCCGAGGAATGCGCTTTTCAGGCCTCGCCCACGACGATGCGCGGCTCGTGATGGTGAATGCGAAATGGAAGTGGAAGGAACGAGTTTAAACTTGTTGGGTCCGTGAGTGAGCGGAGCAATTCAAACTCATTGACTCTTGTCGCCTCTAAATTCTCTTTTAAAAAGAAGAAAAGGAAAGAAATAAAAAGTATGGGAAGAAAAAAAAATACAGGACTGACTTTCCCCTCCGGATAAAGCAGGAAACCCGGTCAGGTTATAATCTCTGTCCTTGTTGGTTGTGAAACCATCTACACACACACACACACACATTGACGTTGTCCCCCGCGTTTACAGTCTTTCGTATTTCGGGTTTGGAGACGTAAGACCGGGCAAGCATGAGAAATATCATATATGCAACATTTAAAAGGGAGACATCACCCTGCAGACTAGGCAGCAGAATAAAAACAGAAATGCAACTTCTCTTTCGCCATTTTCCCTCTTTTTTGGGCGGGAACTTTTGGATCGGGAGTTTGGGCGCTGCCCGTGCCGATGAATCAGAATGATTATCAAGCAGACGGCGAACCGGATTCCGTCTTTGGGCCATTGGCGATTTAAATGGGGATGAAGCTCGCATCGACCGTATTCAATCAGTCGCCTTTCCTCGCGTCAGATATCCCCAGCATGACGTCGACCAGCCTCGACCGAGGAACACCGAAGATTGGATAGACGATGAAGATGAGGATATCGAGATCGGAGCTTAATAAATCCTCTCTCGAGCGGATAGCACGGATCTTTCGTTCCTACTGAGGATGGAGCCATGTCCCTTGTCCCTGTGGCCCCTCGTCCCTATCCCGAAAGAGGCAGCTCGACGACCAAGGAATGTTTGAATGCGTTATGGCCAAGCTGCC
>NJFT01000249.1:0-56940 GCA_002221725.1 Scedosporium boydii
GTGGATGAAGCTCCCGGGGGCGGAGAGAACCCAGGAGGCTTGGAACATTGGAGATTGGGGTGTATGGGATTTCTCGGTTGGAGGTGCGTACAAGTAGGTACCGTGCAATGGGTTATGGTTGCAAAATGGCAGTAGAGTTGTTGTGTTGCGATGGAATTGTAGGGATTCTGTGCGATCGAGGACAGTGTCGCAAAGGTGTACTTGGTTCTTGTACGAAGTACACTCCTCAGTGGTGATACGGTGCTGGCTACTGTAGGATGCCGTTTAAAGTAGTCGAGTCGGACCCGAACCCAGGCAGCGACTAGGCATGTGCGAAGTAATAGTTCAGGACGCGAAAGGGAGGGGAGGGAAGGCGGGGAGATGTGCAAGGTAGGGCTCAAGCGTTGTGCGGAATGGGCTAGATTCGAGCGATCTCTGATTACTTGGATCAGTTAACCCCGTTGATGAGAGGATGAGGTTGTGAGAGCCAGCTCGGAGACATATGCTGTTTGGCAGGTTCAAATGCTGTAGATGGATTCGGCAAACGAAGCGTTTCCTGTCATCCCATCATCGGTACTTCGAGAGAAAGCCTGTTGAACGCGAGACGATCCGAGGCTGGCAGAGAGAGTAAAGCGGTATGCGTACCCTCGTATCGAAGCGAAGAGAAAGAGAATGCAAAGGAAGAGTAAGACAGAAGGAGGAAGAAAAGGAAATGAATGAATGATGAGAAAGGCTGGTGATTATACCCAAGCGGGACAGGGCGGAAATACCAAGTTACGAAGGATTGCTACCGGCGACGGGGTGGAAGAGAGTCGGGGTAACAGTCGTTCCAGACATTCGGGGGGTGGTATCTATCATGTGTAGCCGACTACAATGGACTTGACAAAAGCTGAAAGACGGGACAGCGCCCATGTCTCCTCGGGACCTTGCACGCTGTGTCGAGGGCGTTCAAAAAGAAAGAAAAAAAAAACTTATACCGAGGCCAGAAATGCTCCTTGTTCCAGACGTTTTGCTATGGTTGCCATTCGCCGGGTATATCCTGGGGGCTTTTAACAACAGGTTTGCTCGCACGAAGGGTCTGAGACGAGGCAATGATACGAATACCGAATACTTAAAATCGATTCTCGAGCATCGTGTTCCATATGAGCAGGCTTGTCAGCAGTCGGAGAAGATGCCAAGGTCGAAGGCCATATAATATCGCCAACAATCCAGTTCCAAAGAGTATCATATGTCGATGGTCATTCGAATCGGCCAGAGAACGAAATGAGGCATCTGAAACTTTGGATCTCTTTGAGGTACGCAAGCTTATGAATCCATTCGTCGTCCATCCCGATCGCCCTTGCTCTGGGGGATGCAGGGTTGACTGGAAGGAGGGCACGGTACGAAGTACTTCGTACGACAGGGTCGCAGGGGGTGTGTGGTAAATTCCGGTGGTGTGTACAACCGCGATACGAGTTGATGAGTACAAGCGGGGGGGCATATGCAACACGACCAGGGAGGAAGAGAAGTGGAGCACGGACATCCCTTTGGACATGTATTTCTGACAGGATCCCTTGACTGTGCTTTCTGCTTTCTGCCGACCACCAGAACGGGCATCGTCATGAAGTACTCTCTTGAGTGGATGTACAACGTTATCCCACCCAAGATATGCATCGAAACATGGAGATACGGGCGTCCAAGGCCACGGTGTGACCGGTGAATTGAAGTCCCTTGAGCGGCAGGAGGTACTTCATCGAGAAAGCCAATTAGCTCTTGCCGAGCGAAGGTCTCGTGTCGTCATAGGTCATCTGTACGAAGTACGAAGTACTCCACTCCGCACCCTTCATGCCTTCTCTTTTCTCGCTCAAGCAATCATGCCCATGCTTGTACACTAGTTTATTTCGTTGACTTGGAGGTACGGAAACGAGCTTGATTTCCCCAGGCCCCACGTACCGAAACCCATCAACTTACTTCGTACTTGTTAAATGTGGGCACCCCTGCGGGCGGTGCTCAAATATTCCCCATCTGTGTGTTTTCCTCGGTGGGACGGCAAAGGTAGCTGATTTGATGACAGCCGACGACGATAGAGTCAAAGAGTACAACTGCGACCATCAAGGAAGGCAGCACACGCGTCTTCCCTGTTGTGTATCGCCATGCTGACAACTCCAGGCCAGGCAATCGAGGTATCAGATCCCTAAGGAGGAAAGACAACCCCAGACGCCCTGGAGGCACATCTAAAATAGCATGCTCAAGGATAAACAGAAACAAAAATGGCTGTCGGAAATCGCGCTCCGTCTCTTGTCCCCTGGTTATGCGTAAGAGCAAGGAGAAAAGTCCCGTCGGTTTGTCAAGTTCAAGTTCACATGAGCCCCCAGCACGGTTCGTTTTCTCTGAACCCCGAGCCTCGAATGGGCCATAGTACATCTTAGTTTCTCGAGCATAAATCCCCCTAGCGATTTCCAAGATCAAGGGTGCGAGCGGGGTAATGCTACGATGGATGACAAAGGACGACAAAGGACGAAGTAGATGGAGCACGGATACTCTACTGGTCGTCTATCAAGAAAAGCCAATGCGCGTGAGGACCCTGCTTTTTCTTTTTTTTTTCTTATTTGAGTTGACTTCTGGTTCTATTCCGAACCCAGAAAGAAGAGAGGGTCTGGGAAATGTCTTTGCTCTTCGATCAAAGAATGCAATCAGGTTGTGTGGCGAGTGAGCGTACCAAGTAGGCCAAGGCACGGACTGTTCTGTTCCCGTCCCAGGCTCCTACCCAGACCAAAGTGATAGGATTGATGGAAGGAGGGGGCGTAGATGGGGTTCTAAGTAGTGGTGTGGACGCAGTAAGTAGGACAGCATGGGGTCACAGGATGAGATGGCACTTACTCCGTATTGACAATACGGGAAGCGGACTTGTAGATGTTCTGTACTCATAGAAGCAATACCGGCCGGATGACGCCGTACGAAGTACGATCTTTGACAGTTTGAGCATTCGTGAAATTACAGTGTAGCATTAATACTTCCTTTTTCAACCTCTCCGCATACTACGTACATTACTCAGATGAACTAGTAACATCGATTCCTCTTAGCTTGTATCCCAGGGAGTGGAACCGCCAATTCTAACCACAGTTGCAGTTTTGAGTCATCCTGATAACGTATTCGATTCATCATCGACGATTTGATTGATATCTTATCCGTCATTCCTATGACACTGTATTGGGCGTACCTCACTGTTACTAAATCCATTCAATCCCAAGTACTCCGTACATGCAGAGCGAGCTTCATCCGGGCAAGCCGGTGAGGTGATCTTCGACCATCTTCTCAGCGGCCGAATCACGTCAGTAACAAGAACCGTCTCTCTGAGACCAAGTCGTCAAATCCCAGTAGCCTAGAACGTTCTTTTCCAGAGATTCATTGGGCACGCCCCTCATAATCTCGCATCGATTTCACCCGGCTGAGAATGATGCTCTGTCCAGCTTTTTTTTCTTTCTTTTCTTGTCGGCTTATTTGCTTCGTATCCGTAGTGATTGGTCTCGTCTCGGCCTTCGCGTCGCGCTCGCCTCGTCTTTTTGACTATTTTGGTCATTATTATCTGCCTTCCATATCCGGCCTGGTTAAGGAGCAGGCTTTATTAAACGATCCCCCTCCTTTTGACTACTTTCTACTATATATAACCACGGATATGGCGGATGAGATTAAGCCGGTCCAACCGGTGTCACTTTCTGGTAAATTCCCGTCAGCTCGGGTAGACCACCTCATACCTGTGCCGCTTTTGGTCGAGAGGCCTTCTCCACAAGAAATGCAAACCCTTATTAACGAGAAGGAAAAAGAGTGGTGGGGGGTGGAGAAGGGAAGGGGGCCGTAAATATTCTCGGGATCCAGGAAACTCTTGGTATTCTCTCTTGGATGGCTAAGAGCCTCAAGTCAGGATTTCTCTCTGCTAGATGTCCCTAGCCAGAGACTGAGACCAGAAATCAAATGAGCCATTGATCCCCACATTGAGAACCGTGCACTATCAACGCAACTATTCACAGCAGAGTTACACACGTCCTGGCCCCCTCACCCCCAGGTAATATTTGCTTTTACTCATAATAGTGGTATTGCGGCAAGCCAGCCGTCAGGGGGGGCCATTTAGGCTTTCCGCGCCCCGTGGAATGCAGCATCGAGCACATGTACGAAGTAGCAGTAGTATAAGTGGCGTATCTGGCATTCTGCATCGCAACACACAGAAAAAACAAAAGAAATAATATCCTCGGAACCATGTGGGAAACTCCCCCCTTCCCCGCTAGCGTCAGTGAAGCGCTGCCGTCTCCACCCATTCTGGGACCCATGGATGGAAAGGTGGGTGTGGAGAGGGAAGAGGATAAGGACAAGGGTCATTGACTAAGTCCAAAAAAGCTTGGCATGTTTTGCAGGGCGAGGATCGTCGCTCATCATCCCAACGATCATGTGAGACCACGACGCTAGTCGGCACCCTTCCTCTCCATCTCCAGTTTCGTGTGAACTCAAGGGCGGCAAGAACGGGCGTCCTGCTTCGTGGCCATGCTGTGCTGCACAAAAGCATACTGATACTTTGTATCACGATTAGGGCCAAACTCCATTCGTTCTCAATCACTGCGCCTCGGGCGGAATGACATTTCCGGAGGTGAGAGGAGAGGGGTGCCCGAGGCGCTGGATTTGCGCGACGACTGGACGTGAGAGGAGGGTACAAGAGCAGTGCACCCGGCACACCACATCCGCGAATTGCTGTATACTCAGTAGTGCTACTTATTTCGGTTGGTTTAACTGCCAATCCACTTCCACGAAACTCTAGTACAGATAATCGACGATGGCGGTACGCTTTAGTGTATCGGGAGGATCATAAAGCTGTCCAGTAAGGAAGCCAAGTGGGTGCGGGTCACGACTTGCGAGCTTCCTCCAGTGCCACACAGCGGAGGCAGGTCGCCTTCACTTTGGGGGAGGTGGTAGGTGCAGAGCGGGAGTCGATCACCACCCCCAGAATTTAGCTCAAGGTGGGTGGTGGTTTTGCGCGGGACTGGACGGTCGCAGTGTGCTCGCTCGTGCGACAAGGACAGGGGGTTTTCAACCTCCTGCGCGAGACCCAGGGATAAGGATACCCGCTAGATTTATGTATGCTCAACATAGAGGAGGGATGGTGGGGAACGGAAGGGTAGGGTTGTCCAGGAGTATGGAGTCGACTCTGGAATGGATGGACGACCGCGCACACTACCTCCGAAAAAAGATGGTTGGGTGGAGGGCATTGGCGACCAACTGGAACTCTCAACTTTAGCGGTCGAGGCAGCTCAAAAGGTTGCCTAACAATATGGAAGCAAGGGCCAGGGTGGGTAGCATTGATTCCATCCCATCGAATCGATATTCAATTATCCGGCACAAAGGTATCTCAGCACTACTCCGAAGTTACAAGCCCAAGTTGAAGAACTACCTTTGTGTATATGTACTTTGTACTGGGCAAGACTAGGTGCGCTAGTGACACCCCAGCCAGGCTCGGGGACTCTTTCCCCAGACATTCAGATATGCTTGCCCACGAGAAGGAGATCTCCGCGACCCCTCAAAAGACCAAGTGTACCGAGGTACACAACACGAGGGACTCGCCATTGATGCAAGTGAAACCCGTTCAAGAGCACGCCGAGGACCCTTCCCATCGCACGGGCGTTTTTTACAAAGTCATCGGTGCTAGAGACATATGCCAGGGGAACTAGAAAGGGTCAGAGCTCCGCTCTCAACTTCGCAGAGTCTCGAGGTACAAAAGTTAAACCTGTGTGACGAACCTGAAGTATTATCCGAGATTTCTGATATACTTATTACAGACCGGATCCTTGTTGCGCGTTACGCCATTCATGGAATGGGCTCAAATCAGCGAGGGCAACCGAGCACGTGTTGATCATTGCCCAAATCGAAAGTTGAAACGGTAGAGTTGACTGAATACAAGCGAGTACTTCATGCTCACGTCCGGAGTATACAGTGGCTCGCTGTGGGAAAAGAAAGTGTAAATGCCTACAGTTACCGTTACTTCGTACCACTTCGTCCGAGTACAACAGATGTAACACGGGCTGCGATCTCAAGCTGTCATTCTCAAACTCGTGGGGTCTCTGCACTCTCTGGATAATAAAAGTGGCAGTGTCATCGGCACGCGGCACACCATCACCATTGTTGATGTGAACATCGTCAAAAGGGACCCAAAAGATTACAGGAGATCAGAGACGTGATTGATAACGGCCGCCAAAATAGACCGCCCGGTAGTCCGAAAGCTCCTCTTGAAATCTTCGGATGATGGCCTGCGTCGGCCGCAGACGCATGGTAACTCGTGGTATCCACAAAGGATTCACTTCGCCACTGGCCCCGTGGCAGAACGGCATCGATGATGCTTAACTCTTCTATACTTTTATGGCTTTTTTCTGTGTATGGCGTATGTGTCTGTGCTAGTGCCGTTGGCATCCGTTTTAAACTCTCTTTAGATTTCAGGATGCTGCGGGGGTGTACGGATCGCGCAACAGCATCTGCAAGGCTGTCGGGGTCGGTCGCAGGACGGATATCGCTTTGGCCACCATGTAACACGAGAAACGACCTTTCTGTTTTCACTTCCAAACGCCGGCATCCTCTTCTTCAAGATGTCTTTCTTTTCTTTTTCTTGTCGAAAACTTCTAGGTGCAGGCGCAGGGTGGGGTGGATGTACAAAGGGTTCAATTCTCTTGATATTGTGTCTTGGGGAACGACGGCTTGGGAGAGAAGGCGACCCACAACTTTCCAGCATCCGATCGGTTGCATCAACAATGAATTGATGCCCGTCTTGATTAAACGCTTAGTAGTCCACTCGGCACACCCAGCAGGCTCTTCGATCCATTCCCGGGTTTCGATCAACGAGGTTTATTAAATTCACTTTTATAGTCTATAGTGGGCTAGCGGATCTCCATCTGTCTGGCTGTAAATAGACTGGAATCGAGTCGAGGCGGGCCGATGGTGTGCTCCATTGTTCTCTTTTCGAAATTGCAATCGATACCTCTTAGCTGGCAATACGCATACAATGAGATGGTAGCGGTTTCTTTCAAATGCTCAACCGGATCCGCGTCACTCTTACATCGTACTCTTTCCCTCTTAATACAGGCCATGCTTTGCAAGATCGCAAAAGATACTGCTTTTGTTCCTTTCTTCCGCCCTCAAGATCTTGGCCTGACTCTATTAGACTGACCCTCGAATAACGCACGTACTGAGGCTGTATCAGTTGTCCTAGACAACTGAATACCTCCTTCGTAAGTATCAATGTTTGCAAGTGTCATCTTAGAATGCACGACTTGACGGATATGGTCGGAGAAAATAAAAGCAAGTATGGGAGTCGAGCCCTTCCATGTTCTGTCCTACGTACATATACGGATGATGTGACGGATGGGTCCCCTTGGATAATATGCAGCTGCGTGCCATTCTCATGACTGATGAGGGAAGATATCCTTCGTTCATGAGGGACCATTGCGCCGTCTAGCCTTTTCTTACCTTTCTTAATCAAGCCCACTCCCGCGACTTTCACCGTCGAGAAAGCTGCGTAGTCTTACTTCGTACAATTGTACCCAGGAGATCGGAGATCGTGGAAGAGTTCGTATGCGTACTTGCATCAAAAGTCAAGTTCCGTAGCTCCAAAAACGGGGATCAAGTGACCGTGATTCTGGGAGACTTGGCTTGACCAAGGTCTCAGTAATGCAGATTGAATGCTACCCTGCAAATGGAAAGCCATCCACAGCGCCGACCAATCCCTTTCATCCTGGGGGAACCCCGCTTGCGATTGGACGGCGCGAAGATGCCGAACTTATCAGACTTTCCCAAGGCCCATCCAGGAATGGGATCTCTCAACTCATACCCTTGTTGAGCCCACATGCTGGTGAGATTGGTGACGCCGACCCTAGTGGATTTCCTCATGCTGATAGAATGCGCCACAATCTATGGGTCCCGCCCTGCTCTTGGTTGCAGAATCGACATGCATCAGCCGAGTCATCTGTTCCTTCTGGTCGCTTGCAACCTGCATACGGAGGAGACGGTGACGGGATAAGCAACCCCCCATGTAGTTTAGTTCTTTTCTCTCTCGCTCCCTCTTTTCTTTTTTCGGCGTTTCGAGAGATAAAACCTACTGGGCGCCTCAAAGTACCGAAAGGAGTCGACGCGTGCAGGAAGAAGGCTCATGATGTTGCGGGCGCACTTGCGAATGAGACCTGAATGCCTCGATAGACAACGGTACCGTAAGCCAACCAAAAACCTCGAAAATTGGATCTTTCCCTCGAGAAAGACGCGAAGCGGACACTAAAGCCTTTTCTGTAAAAGAAAGTGGATTCTTCCTCTGTCGCGCCAAGAATACACGAATATCTATCAAGTACCAAGTATTAATCGTGGGGAGTTTTCCGCTAAGTCCACACCGCAGCTCGAACCGAACCGATGCAGCATCATCCAAAGGCGGTTGCTCGTTCGAATCAACCATGGTTTTGTTATACCTTGTTTCCGTTTCAGTTTCCTTTACTGCGAGAGAAGGGGGACAGGGACACGCCCCCTGCAGTTCAGCTCTTCACAGTTTATGTGTCCTCTTAAAAACGGGCGGTGGAGATATAGCTGCACTCCCGGTGTGCTTTCACGATGGTGGAGCATGTCGCCAAAACAGTAAGGTAGGACGACGGAGCTGCAGGTAGCTGGAATCGGACTATTCCGCGATCCATGAATGGTGAGAAGGCAGAATCGGCTAGTCCTCTGACAAGGGTTAGTTTTGCGCGCTTTCTTCCTGCCTCTCCCTTTCTTGGATTGACTATGAGGTCTACTTGTTGTATAGAACGAAGTAGTATTGCCAGCATCAGATGATTCTCGGTGTGAATGCGAGTGATCGGTAGTGTGCTCTTTACAAAGCACTAAAAGTAGAACGAGACGAGAAATGATAGCTGCGGAGAGAAGAACCACTTTGAAGCACGTAAACTCGCGTTACCCGCGTTTCTATCCTTGGCAAGTACATGTTACGTACAAAGTACTGACAGGCATCACCAATCCGGGTTCTCTTGGGATGGGCACAGCCTGCTGTCGACGAACGACGAAACGCCAAAGACTGCGTTGATCTCACCCGCCGCACCTGTCCTGTTCCATGCCCGTCGTGGCCAGCCCAGTGGGCCGCATGCAGCAAGATATCCCATCCCACACATAGATCTGGCTATCTGGATCATACATTTGTCTTTCATGATTGGCCTGGAAGCAGCATGGGTGTTGGAACATCTGTCCGAAGAGGTGCTAAAGTCCGCCCCAGAAGCCAAGCTACGGCTGGCGGTAACTTGACGGGCATTTCTACTTCGCACTTCGCAGGCCCGACTGTAGCGGGCTTCGCAAACTTATCTCTATTGACATTGACATTGACATACAGACCACGCTAAGCGTGGGAATCTTTGCCCCTCGCGGTATGGCGTCGAACATCCAGTAGTGTGCGTGACCGAACGTGGTGGCTTGAGACAAACTGAGGACCAGTTTAACTGGCGGCGACAGGGGACGCTAATTCCAGGGTTTGAACAACAGGAGAAACATCTCCTGTGCAGTACTTCGTATGAACGATCGAGTTGAAGCTTACCTACGCTTTCGGTTTGACATTCATGACGTGTGGCTAACCACATAGGGCGAGCACGGATCAGATGGCATCCAAGACAAGTCAGACAAAAACATCATGTTAAGGACAAGGCTGTGTGAACGAGTTCAATGAAAAATCGGGGGCGGAATACGGAGTACGAATCCTCGCCTCATCCTACATGCAATAAGACATGCAGAAGACCTCTTTGAAATGGAGCTTCGGCCTCGAAGTTGGCGAATAAGAGCATCCCTCGGGCCGTTTCCCCCCTCTAATCTAAGCTTCTGGTCATTTACGAAGGACGTACACCAAAGACGATCAGAGGCTGTTTTCGACACTCTCACAAGGTGTTATTGGGATATTCAGTCAATTCTCAGCATCAGTGTGGAAACTAACTTGGAGCCGTTATTCTTTTGTTGAAGGGGCTGGTCCCTGTAGTTCGTAGGGCGAGGCAGCCGAGCCTGTCCTTCCTTCGTCCATACCCCAAGCTGCAAGTCATTCAGCTGCCATGTACTCCTCAGATCCCCTCTTCCGCCCCCGTGGCCCTCGGACCAAGCACCCAACTTGCCAGGCTCGGGATCAAGCCCGCAGCCTTGGATAAGTTTTAAGCTCCGGGAATGACTCAGGGCTTGGAAATCGTTTTAGAATTTTGACCGATGAAGAGGGGTGCGGGACGCGAAAGGCGTCCAAAAGATGGAGTGTTGTTCCTTCGGAGGAATCCCACTTGCTTCGACGCGAATTGGGGGTACCGCAGATGAATGGTTGCAAAGGAGGAGAGAGAATCAATATGCCAGTAGAAGCTCATGCCGCTTGCACTTGCAGGAGAGGTGCTGTTGACTGGCAGATGAGAAGGAGGGGTGGCAAGGGAAGGGGAAAGGGAGGGAGGTCGGGGGGTGCTTGGCGCTGCTGAAGGGTAGAAACTTGGCTGTAATTGGCTGTTTCTGATTCCCAAAATTTCGAAGACACGAACCCAGCATGCCAGATCCTTCGACCCTCCCGAGTCGGGGGCAGCCCATGATCCCTGTTTCCTTCAAGTTGTGTTCTCGGTTCTTGGCGAACACCCACACCACCCAGGGAGGCTGGCTGCTGCACTGCACCAGATATCCCGACAGGATGGGGGACGGGGACTTGGGACCCACTCTTGGAGACGTTTCGCTCATCAATTTGATATTGGAGGTTACGATGAGGCTCTAAAGCCACAAGAAGTTGTCTATTCGTTGATGGCGGCTCTCGGTTCATGGGCTACCTCCTTCTTAGGAGCTGTTGTGCGATCTTGTCAAGGGATTCCGCCGAGCATGAGCGTTTTCCTTTGGACCTAGTATTGCGATGCCTGTGGACACTCGCCTAAGATATTGGTAGTGACGAAATTAAGTATATCCCTGATCCTCATCAGTGTGCGCTGAGCTTCTGAACTCCGAGGCCGACTAGCAGTGATGGTGTCCAAATGAGAGCATGTCCCAGGCTGCGAAGTACCAGGCGCATTCCATCCTCAAGATCGTCATGGCCGATATAACTTCTTTCCCCAAAGTCTCATCCCGCAGGCGAGGCCGGTTTTTATCAGGCTCGTTATCATCCCCGGTGCTTGCTATGAATGTGTGAACACGACAACCATCTATTGGACCGTGCTGACGCCTCTACTTCGTAGTGTCAAGAGAGTGTTAGTCGCCGACACTTATTCAGGTCGGCGACTCCCCGACGCTGATTATTGTTATCAACATCGCTTGCCCCGAGACACGACTCCTTCACGGATGCCCACAAACACGTAATCGAGGCGGTCCGGGCAGGAGGAAGAAGACCCCCCGGGGATCCAGGATCGCACGGATAGCACATCACCGGAACTTGGCAGGTCGTCCACTCGTCGATCTCCGAGCCGTCACCCTCGCGAAGACGCGACACAACAGCAAAGACACAAACATTGTGAGACGCCGTGTGCCCAAATGCTGTTTTAAGGCGCTCCCAGGAGTGCTGCATCTTCTGCATCCCTGCATGCCAGCCTTCCTAAACGGTTAAGAGTAGCGGGATGAAGCAATCTGGAAAAAGTCGTCGGCTGAATTGCGCCGTAGATCATATGATTCAGGCCGACAAGCATTAGCATATCAATGAGCTCTTTCTACTTCCTGCTCCTTCATTGACGAAGCAAATCGGTTACGGGCCATCTGTTGCTCAGTGGGGGTTTTTGTCATGACGGTTAAACTCCTCGGGTGACCCATCTACAGTGGCTTTGATGTGGAAGGAGGGAAGATTGACAGCCGTGGAACGCGGCGTCGAGTTGGACGGACGGACTCGCAGTTGGTGGGTGGATTCAGGCACGGCTCGGTCGAGCTGGAGGTTAATAAAATCCATCGCATCGGATTTTCTGCTGCATCGACATCAAATCTGACTGGCTGAGGCGATCGTGAAATCGTTCGAAGGTAGCTTATCAAGCGTATTTAGTTCTCCGAATCCGTCTTGTGTTTGATGGGCTTTGCGAGGGGCTTTAATAGCAGCGCAGCGTTAACAGAGCCAAACATAAGGGGAAAAAAAAACCATCGTGCCAAAGTCGGATGTCAGTTTCGAACCAGCAACTTCTCCCAGCTCCTACCTACCTCAACTTATGCCTGGACATCCCTCGAGATATCACAACTTCAACAGAGAGCCATAACAAGAGTTTTCGGTTGCAGAATAGAAGGGGAAAAATATCTAGAATAATATAGATAATTTAGCAAAAAAAAGAATTCCCACTTCTCCCTCCCCAAGTCCCAATTCCCCTTCCCCATTTCCTCCACGTCTCATGGTTTGACCAGACCGGGTTCCACGCCGGCGCCTTGCGGAAGTAGTTTGTAAGCAGTGCGTCACCTCTCGGCCACTTGAGCTTCCATGAGACGGTGAGAATCTAGAGCCAAAATTTCATATATAATACATACATACACAGCGAACAACCAACTTCAGTGAGGAAGGCGTCTTCACCGCTCCGCTGCTTCCCAAGGCAGCGCCTACACGTGACTTGATTACAGTGCGAATATTACGATGTGGTACAAAGTCATCACACTTAAGTTATATAACTCGACATCTCAGGTAGTAGGTTATAACCACATTAATATTCTCATGGTGAAGGAAACCTGATATCTATTCTTTTCTCCCTGATTTTCGGATGCGACCCGGCTTTTGTGTGGACTCTGGCTCGCTAATTCTGGGAGCCTGGATGTGCCCTTTCACAGTGCTGGGCAGACACAATTATCCGTGCCGGCGGCTGATAAGGCCTGATCCCGATAAGCAAGCGCAAGGACGACTCCAATTCGTCCTCCAAACGCAGGTCCTCCACTACAAATTCTTCTCGCCATCGACGGGGCGCATTTCACATCTCTCAAAAGCTTCACGAGGGATCTGTTCGAGAAGACTAGAACGCCAGAAACCAAAGGATCTTTTTACCTAGCACAAGCATCGAACATGACAAGCTTAAAACGGTCCCTCGAGGCGGACCCTTTTGCCAGCAATATCTCGAGCCGGAGCTTTGTCCGCTCGACGAAGAGGGGCAAGGTTCAGAAGATCGTGCGCGAGGTTTATCTTCGCCAAGATATCCCCTGCTCCTCAAAACTGTGTAAAAAATGCCGTCAGTCAGCACCCAGGGACGCCGCAGGAAAGGGTAAGAATCTCAGGGTCTCCCGCCGATTGAAAAAAAAACCAGGCATTGCGATCACTAACCGGACCCATGTAGTCATGCCTTTCGTTCTCTCTGAGAAACCGGCGGGGACCAAGGCCTTTCCACAGGGGCATTATGTCGTCCCTGACACAAACGCTCTTCTAAATGCCATGGATGTCTTTGAGCAGAGCTCCGTATTCTACGATGTCATTATTCTTCAGACTGTCCTAGAAGAGTTGCGGAACAGATCACTCCCGCTCTACAACCGTCTAATCGGCTTGACGAAGAGCGACGAGAAGAGGTTTTATGTTTTCTTCAACGAGTTTCGGTTGGAGACCTACGTCAAACGCGAGGAGAACGAGACCATTAACGATAGGAATGACCGTGCCATTCGGCGGGCTGTGCAGTGGTATACCGAGCACCTTGCTAAGACCAAGGCTCCCAAGATTCCCGCTGTTGTCATGCTCACGGACGATCGGAACAACATCAAGAAGGCAAAGGAAATTGGCGTCCCCGCCCAGACCCTCGCAGACTACCTCGGCGGTGTCGAAGACGGTGAACGGCTGCTAGACATGGTGGCCGAGTCCCAGAGTCGGGAGCTAATCCACAAACCTTCAGAGTTCATATATGCCGAGCATTACACATTGTCCAAGATGATGACTGGTATCAAAGCCGGTCTTCTACACCAAGGCATTTTTAATGTTTCGCCTTACAATTACCTAGAGGGCTCGATCAAGGTGCCGGCTTTCACAAAGCCGCTTCTAATCCTGGGCCGAGAGAATATCAACCGCTCCGTCGATGGGGACGTTGTCGTTGTGGAAGTTCTCCCGAAGGACCAATGGAAGGAACCGTCGACGGTCATCATTGAAGAGGAGGCGGTGACCAAGAATGAAAACGCAGACGGAGAAGAGGCCCAAGACTTTGTCTCCGAAAAGGAGCGAAAGCTACTTCAGGAGGAAGTCAAGAAAACCCACAGCAGGAGCACAGAGGGTAGGGCGCAGCCGACGGCCAAGGTGGTCGGCATTCTCAAGCGCAACTGGCGCCAGTATGTTGGACATATTGATCCGTCCTCGGTTAGTCGTAGCGGTGGCCAGGGCCGCAAGATGGATAACGTCTTCCTGATTCCCATGGACAAGCGAATTCCCAAGATCCGCCTAAGGACGAGGCAGGTAGCGGAGCTTCTTGGGAAGCGACTTCTTGTGGCTATTGATGTCTGGGGACGGGATACGCGGCATCCTACCGGCCACCTAGTTCGCTCCCTCGGCGAGCTGGAGACCAAGGCTGCCGAAACAGAGGCACTACTGCTAGAGTGGGATGTCCAGTATCGGCCCTTCCCGAGGACCGTCTTGGATTGTCTTCCCAAGGAGGGTCATGACTGGAAAGTACCCGTTAATACGGAAGATCCGGGCTGGAAGGATCGTACTGATTTGAGACATCTTCTCATCTGCAGTATTGATCCTGTTGGATGTCAGGATATCGACGATGCACTTCACGCAAGACTCTTGGAGAACGGAAACTACGAGGTCGGCGTCCACATTGCCGATGTGTCTCACTTCGTGAAGCCCGCCAACGCAATGGATGCGGAGGCCAGCATTCGCGGCACGACGGTCTACCTAGTGGACAAGCGTATCGACATGCTTCCCATGCTTTTGGGTACTGACCTGTGCTCCTTGAAACCGTACGTCGAGAGGTTCGCCTTCTCGGTGCTCTGGGAGTTGGATCAGAACGCTGATATTGTCAACGTTCGATACACGAAGTCAGTCATCAAGTCCCGGGAGGCATTTAGCTACGAACAAGCACAGCTTAGGATAGACGATCCCTCGCAGCAAGACGACTTGACGAATGGGATGCGAATTCTCATGAAGCTATCAAAGAAACTCAAGCAGAAGAGGATGGACGCCGGCGCTCTTAGCCTGTCTTCCCCCGAGGTCAGGGTCGAGATGGAGTCGGAGACTTCCGACCCCATAGACGTCAAGACGAAGCAGCTGCTCGACACCAACTCCCTAGTCGAAGAATTCATGCTTTTCGCCAACGTCAGTGTTGCGCGAAAGATCTACGAAGCCTTTCCCCAGACAGCCATCCTCCGCCGCCACGCGCCCCCGCCCAAGACCAACTTCGACGAGCTCGCCAACCAGCTCAAGGTGAAGAAGGGTCTCGAGCTCCGCACGGACTCCAGCAAAGCCCTCGCCGACTCCCTCGACACGTGCGTGGACCCGCAGAACCCCTTCTTCAACACGCTCATCCGCATCATGGCCACGCGGTGCATGATGAGCGCCGAGTATTTCTGCTCCGGCACGCAGGCCTACCCCGAGTTCCGCCACTACGGTCTCGCCAGCGAGATCTACACGCACTTCACGTCGCCAATCCGTCGGTACGCCGACCTCATGGCCCATCGCCAGCTCGCCGCAGCCATCGGTTATGAGGCCATCCACCCGACCGTGCGCTCGCGGGGCCGTCTCGAGGCCGTCTGCAAGAACATCAACGTGCGCCACCGCAACGCGCAGCAGGCGGGCCGCGCCAGCATCGCGTACTACGTCGGCCAGGCCCTCAAGGGTAAGGTAGCTGCCGGCGAGGACGCGTACGTCATGAAGGTGTTTAGTAACGGCTTCGTCGTGCTCGTGCCGAGATTTGGTATCGAGGGTTTGATTCGGTTGAGGGATCTGGCGACGCCTGAGCCTGAGAGCGAGTTTGATGCGGAGAATTATGTGTTGAGGACGAGTGGGAGCCGGGAGGTTCGCGTGGAGCTGTTCCAGAGGGTTAAGGTGTTGGTTAGGGATGAGAAGGATGAGTTGACGGGGAAGAGGGGTGTCAAGATGGAGTTGGTTGATTGAGAGGGAAGCGCTGCTTAACCAGGCCGGGCACGATGCGTTCGTTTGTGGTTTAGATAGTGGTGGGAATTAAAAATAAGGAGGCTGTACCTAAAAAAGAACTTAGAACCAAGGGAATACAAGTTTTGTGTGTGTGGACAAGTGTGGTGATTCTTATGAGAGTTTGAACGTGAGATTCTCTTTCCATGGAGACGAGCCGATACAGCCTGATGGATGGAAGTCCAGGGCGCTGTTTACAAGACTTTACGATCGTTCTGTGGGAACCAAAGAAAGAAATACGTTTCCATTAAGATCAAATACCCGTTCCCTGGTTTCCTTGACGCCAGTAAATCTCTAACTAATCATGATAAGAAACAACACAACACTCGCAAGAGCAGCAGAGCTGGACATGAACCATATAGCCAACCCCAACCAGTCTTCTTTTTTTCATCTCCTCACAACGCTCATTGTTCCATCGCCTCATCACCACCGGCATTGTCACCCCAAAGGCCATCCAGCTTAAACTCCTCGGCCCACTCCGTAACGATAACCTTCTCATCAGCAGTCACCTCTGTGGGAGCGCCGGACTCCATGCCCTGCAGAGTGCCGGCCTCGGCGACCGCCGCTGCCGGAGGCTTCGTCCAACCCTGGATCCTGCCGTCCCTCCAATCGGTGACGACAGTCATGGCAGCAGCGCTGAGGTTAGGGACGCCGCCTTTTCCGAGCCTGCCTCGCTTGCGAGCAACTTGGACGAGGAAATCGGTCGTGGGGTCACCCTTCTCGTCGCGCATGAGAGGAGGCAGATCGTATGCGTCCATAAGCTTCTTGACGAACTCGGGTTGAGCGGACAGACGGCGGAGGAGGAGGGTGACGGCGGGAATAGGGTCTTCAATCTGCTTAGGGGGAACAACGTTGAGGAGGACGAGGTGAGCGTGCTTATCCGTAGGAGTCTTCAGAGGAACAGCGCCGCCCGAGGCCTGGAGAGAGCTGGAGGGGAAAATGACACCAGGGGAGTCGAGGAGGGTGAGCTTGTTGTCGATCTTGACGGCGCGGATGGAAGTCGTGACGCCCGCTTCGGCACCCGCGGGGCAGGCTCTCGACGAATTGGCACCTCGTCCGCCGCTCAACCTCGCGAGGAGGGCGTTGATGACGGACGACTTGCCGACGTTGGGGTAGCCGATGACTCCGACGGAGACGGCGCGCTTCAGGTTCTTGGAGGCAGCGTAGGCCTTGAGGGCTCTGAAGAGCGTCGCCGATGTGCTCTGTATCGTCAAATCCTTGTGGTCGAATGCGTGGGCGTTGGGAGATGGCCTGGACGCTCGAATCGGTAGGGTGGGGAAGTACCTGCGAAGGTATGCGAGCCAGGCCTTGAGGACATCGGAGGGAATGAGGTCGATCTTGTTGAGGAGTAGGATCAAGCGCTTGCCGCCGCTCGCCGCAGCCATGATACTCCTCTCGATCTCCCGAGATCTGGTGCCCTCGGGATCCCTGGCGTCGAGGACGTATAGCACGACGTCGGCCTGCTCGACAACCTGCCTGTATACCTTCTCGAAAGCCTTCTTCGACGAAGCTTGGCCGACGGGAATCTCGTTCTGGCCGCGGAAGCCGCCGTCCTCGGAGTCATCGTCGGAGTAATCCTCGTCCATGTCCTCGTCTCCGCTCTGGAGCTCCCTCTCGTATTTTTCCGCAGCGGCGCGAGCGCTGGCCAGCAGGGCAGCCATGGGGTTCGACTCGTCGACGGCGCCGTCGTCCACCTCCATGTTGGTATCGTCGAAGTCGTCGCCTTCCAAATCCTCACCGTCAGAATCCGCCATTTCATTGCCACCCTCTGCGGTGACGCCGGTCTTCGCAGCCTTGGCCATCTCCTTCCGCCTCGCGGCATCCTCCTGTTTCTGGAGTCGCTTCTCCTCAATCTCTTGCAGAATCTTCTCCTTGTAGGGGAACATGTTGGGGATGCCGGGGTCCTTCTTTATCTTGGAGCGCCATTCTGGGTTCTTCTTGGCCAGCTTACGGTCTTTTCGCTGCTTCGCGGCGGACTTCTTCTCGATTTTGTGGCGCAGGCGCGAGGTCCCGCGCTTCGACTTGGGTTCTGCAGAGGCATGGTAGTTAGTGGTGTGGACTCGATGATTACCTCTTGGTACAGATACGAGGGTGCTCTCAGGAGCTTCGCGATTCCCAGTCACAATATTCAATGGACATACTCTTTGGCTTATTTATTGATCCCGCCATTGTTTACCGTCAAGACTGGGTGCCGTCCTTGGTTGCTAGAGAAGTAATGGCCAGGAGGCTGAGTTGGGTTTCTCGTCTCTCTTCAACAGCCACCAGCACTTCTCAAAAAAGTCGACACTAAAGATTGCAGTCCAAGAAAAAAAATTGGTGGGGAGTTTTTCTGCCCGATTCCACCGCCCGAGCCCCACCATAATTTTTTGTTACTCGGCATTACCCTGGAAATTCTGCATCTCCTCTCCATCAACGTCTGCTCCCGCCTTTTTTGACAGATACGAAGGGCAATCGACTCCGTACTTCCCACAAGGCCAAGTTGCCATCGCCTGCAGTAAGGGCCGTTTCCAAAATGGACAAAATAGACCAGTCATTTTCTTCGACTCTGCCACACGCCGTGTTCCGTTGTCTTTTCTCGATGACTAATACACGCAATCCCACTCTCTCCAAGTCTGCAAATGTTCCGTGATAAGTGATAATGCAATCCCACCAAAAAACCACCGAGCTTCGGCACTCTAGAAGCGGTCCATACAACATCCAAGTTCATCCTTCGTATCCAATGGGGCGGTGACAGTGGCGGGCTTGCCCAAACGGGTATAGACGGTCTTGCTCTTCTCGGCCAAACTCCGACTCGTCGCCCATCGTGACTGCAGTCGACACCGCCCACGCCCTTCAAATCTGACAGGACTAAAAGATAAAATGTCCCCGGATTGGTAGCATTGGAAGAAATAAGATTCCTGGCTTGCTTCGTAGGAACTCTTATATCCTCACCGTGTGTGTCTGTTCTGTTCATTCCAACGAGAACTCTATCCCGCATCTTTACAGAGCATAGCCAAAAGGGGCAAAAAAAGGAGAACCAACAATGTCATATTCTGGCGCTCCCGTCCAGGAGTTCTTCCACGGACTCCTGTTTGACATGGACGGCACTATTATCGACTCAACTCCCGCCGTAGTCAAGCATTGGCACACGTGAGGATATTGAAACTCTCCGCTGGGTGTTGATGTCTCAATACCACGCCTGCCCACAGCTAACATTCGTATTTCGTGAGGTAGCATCGGAAAAGAGATCGGTGTAGCCCCCGACGTGATTCTAGAGACTTCTCACGGCCGCCGCAGTATTGACGTGCTCAGGGTTCTTGCTCCTGAAAAGGCGAATTGGGACTGTCAGTATTTCACCGCCGTCTTCTCATGCCCCCCTCCTCTCGCAGAACCTAACATCCGCAATGTGTCGTCGACGCTGACCTTTCGTCCTAGATGTGTGCGAAATGGAAGCCACCCTTCCCAGGCTCTATGGCGGAGATGCCACCGAGATCCCCGGAGCAAGATCCCTTCTAGACCCCCTCATCAAGGCCAAGACAAACTGGGCCATCGTCACTTCCGGCACCCTCCCTCTCGTCACTGGCTGGCTCGGCGTCCTCTCGCTCCCACAGCCGGAAGTCCTCGTAACCGCCGAGTCGGTCCAAGATGGCAAGCCCGATCCCACGTGTTATCTCCTAGGTCGCCAACAGACCGGTCTCCACGAGCCTGAGAAGAGGATTCTCGTTTTGGAGGATAGTCCTGCCGGTATCAGGGCTGGGAAGGCTGCTGGCTGCAAGGTCATCGGGCTTGTGACGAGTCACACTGTTGAGCAGGTTGTCGCGGCAGAGCCGGATTGGGTCGTCAAGGACTTAGAATCGGTGAGGTTTATTCAGTCTGAGGGTGGTGGTGTTACTCTGGAGTTTACAAACCTGTGGACCTCTGCCGTTTAGATTTTTGTGTTTCGTTTGGCGTCCATGTCCTTGTCTTTGGCAATGAATGCGAGGGTATCACCTTAGAACACAACGTAATAGAGATATAGACCATTTTCTGTCTGCTCAAGCACGACCGGGGGTTTGAAATTGGAAGAACATACAACCTCTTCACAGAGCCCAGTTGTAGAATTGAGCCCTCATCTCTATCGATGGACCGTCCTAGACACTCGCTCTTTATCCCCCCAAAGGCTATATCCAGGTCAAATACTCTCGGTCGAACGAACTCGGGCAGTCCTCTGAACAAGCAAGGCTGTCTCGTGCGTACCATCCGTTGAGGAGGCGACCTACTTGAGACACGATGGCAAGGGTGCGAGCTCCGAGAAAGATGCGGTAGCCCTGAGGACTTCCTTCACCTGTGGCTCGCAGTCACCAAGCAATCGATAAGGTGGGGATGCTGAACATGGGTCTATTTCCTCACGGTTCAGAATTTGGTCCAAGGTATATGGATTGTAGAAACTGGGTAAGACCACCTCTGGGATACGGTCAAGAGTAGTCTTGTTTTGGATGATATATCCTCGCGTAGGTTGCGGGAGGCAGTAACTCTACGCATGCATCCTTTGAAATTCTCGAGAAAGGTGGAGGTTCCCGAGCTTTCGAGGTTCGCGGACTATTCGCGTTGGCATAAGGAGAGATACTTCGCTCTCTAAGGATCCGACTAATGAGCAAGACTCTGTCGGTCTCTATCTGAGGGATCAACTAACTCCTGGTGGTGAAAGCCAGGTGGAAGAAATAAGGGCAGAGATGGGAACGAAAAGTAGCGAGTGTCCCCTGAATCTAGTCACGCCTCTCTCTCTCTATCTATCTCAGAGGATCATCATTCCGTCTCGGATGTTGTACCCTTCTAAGAAGGGCGCCTCCCGGCTCGAGTTCTAGGTTGATTTGGTATTCTGCATGGCTTCTACATGGCACCATATCTTGGAACAATGATGGCCAGAGGGGCGTCATCTAATCGCTCCTACGACCTTTAGATCGATCCATGGGCATGTTTGAGAGGATGAGCCTAGTCATGTCTGAGGTCCACCATCTCAAGACTCAACCAAACTTCATAGAATGCCCAACCTCCCCCTGCTCTCGACATGGCCTGTCATGAGACAGCCCATCGAGGTGCCTACAGCATCATGATTAAGGAGCGAGTCTTTCTAGCCTACGCTGCGCCCTTCTCACTGAGCCCCGATGGCGTGCCCCCGGCAAACACGTCTACCGAGAAGCCGTAGCCCGGAACATTCCCAAAGTAGTAATATCATTCGGAAAGGTACACACAAACAGCCGGCCTAGCATGGAACCTTCCTCGGTTCCTTCCAAAGGATGGATGCGAGTCTCAGTGTTCTCCCTATTGCCGCAACCCCTGCCGCCACAATTAAACACCACGGCGCAGAAGAGATGGAAGACACGGGGGAGGGAGTGAGACAGCACGCATCCCTTCCCACGCGATGCAGTAGACACGGACGAAGCTACTATTACCCCTAGGGAGGTGGCAAAGGAGGCTGACTGAACCTCCTGCATAGGTAATCGGTAGTTCTGCAAGGTCCCGACACGTAATATTTCGAAGGGGGCGCGGGTGTAGCGAAACGACGATGGTAACAAGCAAGTGGGTCGAGTCGTGCTAGAGGGCAGCTGGATCTCATCTCGCGGGGGTAGGGCAAAGGAGATTACTTCGTGCTACAGCATTTACGCATCTGGACTCGTACAGAATGATCCACCAACATGTGACACTGGGAAGGACCAAGCAGGGTGGCGAGATGCCCTCTTTGCTTGAAGGATATCTCCAAGAAGAGTATGGGCCGTACGAGAAAGCGCATGCGGGATTATTTGCGGACCTTTCGGTTCCTGATCCGAACCCTCTCCCCTTATTCATGACACTTGACACGCCTTGTGAGCAGGTTCGTCGGCCCAGAGGGACGGGAGAGGCCACATCGAAAGGCCTTCTTCACCCAAAGCCCAGTGACATCCACAACAGGGGAAGGGCTCCTTGTAACATTCCGCAGGAACGGACAAGTGTCGATGGGAACCGCCCTCGGACACGTGGAGCACCGGGGGAATGCCATATCAGACGACGCCTCACTCATCATTCCCCCGATGCTGCCGTGTCACGGGCGAGCTCATCCACCCCCCTTCCCTTCGTCGACCGGTTGATGACTACTTCGTACAGTACACCAGCATTCAACAAGCATTCCGTGACCGGCATGCGGAACGAACTTAGATTCCACGCCTCTGCACATTCTTCAACCGGCTCCCCCGAGTGTATCAGGCTAGTATAGGACATCTTGGCAAGGGGGAGGAGGATGCAAGCTGGAATTGCCTGGAATCCAATCATAAGTCTTACCACGAGTGAGGTTTTTCACAAGGGCAGGAGCTTCACACTGCAAGGGTGTCTGCTGCTGGTCGCCCGTGCCAAGCTGGCCCAGTCCCAGATCAGAATGCCTGCCAAAAGGGGCTTCGCTCCAAAGATTGAGGGCTTGGAGACCCACTGTGGAGGGACTCATATGAACGCGGGATATTTGCCCCCCAAGTGTAGACTTGGATGCAAAAGGTTATAAGCATCGCGGTGGGGTTCTTGAGTTGGCGGGTTTGAAAGGGCCATCCAAGTGAAGCGATTTGCTGCACCACAAGATGAGCACATGCTTGGGATTGTTAGACTGCCTTTTTCTGGGCTTGCGCTACCGTTCTTGGCGGTTCAAACTTCAAGCCTACTTCGTAGGGTCGATTAGATTCCGGCGACAGGGCCGATGGCAGCCCGACGCCATCTACTGGGAGCTCCGAATGATAACGGCGTGTTAAGAGCGAGTCTGCGCTAGGGCGTTGGGATGCCAGACTTTGAGTTAGTGTCCTGGCATACCCACCTCGCTCTCTCGGCTTCTCTTGGGGGCGGAAAAACCACCACAGAGCGGTTCTTGCACTGGCAACGTTTGCAGCCCCTCCGGCACGACACTGGATGGATTGATGGTGTTGGTAGTCAACCGCTGGCAAAGTACTTCCTATGAAGTACCGAGTTACGAAGTACTTCCTCGTGTATTCGAGTATTTGATTGATGGATGGACAGATGGAAAGTGCTGCTTCCAGTCTTCGGAGCGAGTCTTGAGCCTGGAGGAAGATTATGTCCAGGGTAGGTTGGGCTAGCATTAGCTGCCCAGACAGCTGGGACAGAGTGGCTGGCCCCTGCCCTGCCAAACGAAGCACGAAGTACCACGACGTACCGCCTCGCAACAGGGTGCTTTGGCAGCTCGAAGTACCTACCAGGTTGAGAGGGATGAATCACAAAGTACTTCGTACTCCAAAGTAGTTTTCTCTCTGGACCGCGACCTTCAGTCAAGGGTCTTGGTGCGCCAGGATTTGCTGGTTAATACAACCCTACCGAGTACCTTTGGGCAGACAGCGTTGAACACCAATCCCCCCCTCCATCCCAGGTACTCCCGCAGACATCCAGGGCCTAGCCGCACGCTGATCTCCCGGTCCTCGATGATCAATCACTTTTGATTTTCCACCAGAACCTGGGAGAGCGTTAAAATTACGCCATGCGACCTCCCCACGTCCTTTTTTTGATTGCACTCCAGCATCCAGGTGACGATGATCTGGCACGTCTGGCATCGTTGCACCGCTAGGTCAAGGGGCGTTATAATAGCATCATGATTGTCAATAGGCGACAAGGGGGAGGAGAGCAATCGCAATTGTTCTTCGCCAGGCTGTGTCTTGCTGTGCCTGTGCCGTAAACATATGCAGTCCCTGAACAAACCAACAGGGCGGTATGGATGAGTGGTTCATTCGGGCGTGGGTTGACATGTGAGGTTTGTTTTTTGACACCAGTTCGAACGAGTAATATGCTTAACAGCGGCATGCCGTTGCTCGGGAAGATGGACGGCTGTTGGTTCGCAGGGGAAGCTCCCGTCGAAATTACCATTGCGAAATTGGGACGAAAAATTCCTTTGTGCTGCTTTCGCGCCCAATCTTCATTTCCACGCGCATTGCTGGCTGTGCTTCGCGCCAGCTCCTGATGCTGGTGACCTTTACTCGATTAGGGCATAAGATGAGATCTCGCGCGATGTGGAGACTGGCTCACAAGGGAGACAAAAAGAGGCGCACAGGTAAAGACCGGTTGAAGCTCTCCGGCTCGTACGAAGTACTCGGGTGTACCTCTTCTGATTCTCTGTTCCGCGCAAGACACGTCCCCCTTCGCCTGGGGTCCCTTGTCCATGCAGGGATGCAGGGGAAGTGGTCTCCGTGTGAAGAAGAAGTTTGTTTGGTTTTGGGGAAAGTGAGAAAATAATGATTGCTGACAAGGGGGAAAAAGAAAGAATGGGAAAAAAAAGTCGAGCCGACCTGTGAAGCAGATATCTCTTTAGAGCTGTCCCGGTCTCGGATTCTCACCTCTGAGTCGTAGGTTGTGCAATCGTATTAAACTCAAACCCGGGTCTCGCTGTCCGCTCTATGATGAACGCGTGCCCCCCGAGAAGAATGAACGCCCACACCCCAGAAGAAAAGGTTTAGACAGCCTGCCGGTTGGGAAGTAACCCTACGAAGTAGGTACTTGGTATTTAGTAGAACCCTACGAGGTAGTATGCGTATGGGGGTAATTACACTCCATCATTTCGATCTTGACAAGAGCTCTGACCAGGCGGTGTTATTCGACGACTTACGCTGTACGAAGTAGGGTGGCAACCCTAGCAGAGGAAAGATCACAACTCTCCAGGCTAGCCTGAATTAACCCACTCCTTCGTCCAAAAAGGTGTTGCATCGTGTCCTTCGCAGTCCACGACTAAAGGTACATGCTTGTACGAAGTCGAACGACGAACCACTGCAAAAGAAAAAAAAGTACGTTGCACCTAGAGGTTAGTTAGTGTCATGGGCCCTGTCCGTCAAGCGGGCGGAGGCGCCCTTTCGCACGTGGCCAGGTAACAGGGGGTTATTTAGGGTAGCCTGGTCTGGCGTCGCATCAGACTCTCCACTGTGGATTTGTGGATGGAGGAACGGCGGTGTCGATGCCGGAAGTGCCGCTTTGCCTCGCTCGTTTCCTCGCCGGTACGATGCCTGCGATGTCATGTAATAGCGTAGCTATATGGCCTGGGAAATGCTTTTTATCTTTTGAAAAAGCATACACATCCGTTCCCAACCCCGGAAGTCGCTGGATAGGAGTCGTCGTGGTTTTAATACTCACGCATAATTGTTTGATGGGCCAAAGTGAATCATCTTATCAATCGCGTCACAACATTGCGGTCCCGTACGAGTCGTAATGCTGCGAACGAAGTAGACCAGAGCCTGGCATCATGTCAACCGGGGTTGCCAACCTCCGCAAAAACGGACATCAAATGGGCGAAGTCACTTACAGATACTGCGTACAGAGTACTTGTACGAAGTACATACCACCCCAGTCTTGGTGTGCTCGGAGAAGAGTGAATGTAATTGTTCCGAGCATCGGGCATCGGGCAGAGTATCTCAAAAGGGGATGTTCCGTGTGGATGGGTCGTGGATGGGTCGCTCACTGCTTGTCGCTGACTACCATCTCACCACAGGGCACATCTACCGTGCGAAGGAGTTAGATGGAAGAGAGATAACACATCAAGAAACGAAATTGTTGACATGAGCAATCGCGGAAATGAGACGAAATGCCGGTTTCCGGTCGCTGGGCGTCATCCCATTCCTTTGTTTCCAACCGGGTACCTTCTCTCTGCCCCTTTAACATGGCTCTCCCTTTTGAGGATGAACAACGAGGTCGCTGAGCATGACTCAGCCGAGCATCGAAGCAGCGAGACCAGACAGCTCGGTTGCAACTTTCCCCCAACGAGGCGGAAACTAAACACTCGTTAAAAAAAAAAAAGTAGTGTCGGGGAGCACGAAGGACGGTGGTTGTGGCTCTGCACCGTCAGGCTCGTGTGCAGCGCTGCTGCGCCGTGCTGAGCCTGTACTGTAACCTTTCAGTTGAGGAAAAGAAGCCCCCCCAAATCTAAGGCCAGGCCATCCAGCCGGTGCAAGTCACACGGCACTGTCCACAAGGTGGAGTGATTGGATGGCAGCAGCAACTGAAGCGCTTTCCACTGTACGAAATACATCGAAAGCCTATGCGCACTTGAGATGCGCTTCATCGGCTTCATCTTTCCGCTTCTCTTCTTCTCCTTTTTTTCCAAATACGATTTTTAGTGTTCCCTTTAGTATCTGCAAGGGATCTCTGTCTGAATCGCATAGCTACGGCTGAGCCAAATCCTTCGCCTCACACTTCTGCGTACAGGGACACATTGAACTCGGAATGAATTGGGGTATGATAGTAATATACTCGTACCTCTCTGCTAGGTAAACCATCCGATATAGTGCGGGAAGTGTGACGAGAATCTAGAATCTCTGCCTGTTTTTGCAGGTCGGCAGATCCCAGCCCTGGGAAAGATCCATCATCCAAACCCCAGGTTGCAACCAACCGTCCTTGCCCTGGGAAGGCGGTGGCGGTTAGTCAGAGTGGCCTAATGGATCTCACTGCATGCTGAGAGCGCTACGAATGCTACCACTCGTCACCTGCAATCGGTGGTGCTGTCCTCCATCCAGCCGGCCGGGTTGCATACCGCATACCACCACCAACCCCCATATGAACCAAACTATCTCAAGCCCGCCTTGGAGCCTTGTGATGAAATATCCCTCTTTCAATTCGGTGGAAGGAAGGGAAGGGCAGCCCAGGAGGCGCAGGTCCTACACGAATATCGTGCTCCCTCGCAGTCTCGTACATTGAGCTTTTTTCAGACTCTGCATGGTGGCTGCATCACCAGGCTGGACCGCTTCGCCGGCAGCTGAGTGTGCGGCGATGGATGGTGTCAGTGAGATCAGCACATCGACTGCCCTCCTCCCTCTTTCCTGGCTCTTCCATTCGCGCCCCATCGTCTCTTCTTGGGAAGGATGGTATTCCACCCGAGAAAGTTGCAGGGAGCTGAAGGTCGTATCGGCGGGATGTGCGCTATTTCCCGGAAGAACTTCGGTACACTAATGTGGGATGCCATCTTTGGATCCAGGACACCTTCCCAGTCTAACACGACCCTGTGCTTCCTGGATCTCCTCGTACCCGGATCAGAAGAAACGGTAATACTTGCACAAGTAATCAACCTGCTGGGAAGTCGCCAGCATATGCGTACTTAGCCCTCTTCAAGAAGAGAAAATCACACAGCTCATCCTGCACTTATGCAAGCTTTGTTGCATTCGTTTGACAGAGCGTACGAAGTACGAAGTGGTTCTGGGCCAGGGGGCGTGAATTTCGACCCGCTACTCCGTATACTGAAAGGTGACAGGTAATACCACACACTTGTACACTACAAAGCAATTGTACGAAGTAAACCACATTTGTTTAGGTCGCTTTTTCCGTTGCGACGTTTCTGGTTGAGTGTAACGGCGTGACATGAAGGTTGCGCAGTTGGACGTGGCTAGCAGATGGCAGGCTCGCATCTCCAGCGGGCCGTCAGCTCGTCATAGTCCTGAGGTGATATTACCAGTGCCTTGGGATTACACTCCCGTACTGTAGTGTAAAGTACGAAGTGGTACTTCTCTTGATTGACCCTAATTTCCGCACAGCGACCATCTGGGTTGAGGTCATGATTGACATCTGGATCCTCCCCCATCCTTGTGGGCCTATATCAAAGCACATATTACTTGTATCTTTGCTCCCGCGAAGTAACTTCAACCATGGCAGCGAGTGGATGGGACAGACACGGAGCCAGATGCTAGGCCACACAGTCACTGATGTGTTGCGTAGCGCGCGGCACGAAGTGTGATGAAAATGATCATCAGTGATGTTTGACCCTGTCTTGCTAGAGTCAATTGGACAATATTGTTCTAAATCTCCAGACTCAACTGACAAGTGACACCAAACTGACACCAGAATGCCAAACTTGCCACATTTGAATCACCTACAAGGTAACTTTCAAGCTTCCAAATTCCGTTGTGCACAGGAAAACGGGGACAAAGTGGACGACAATCGGGAGAACAGAAAAAGCCGGCCCCCGAAACCCCTCTGCAGAAGGCTCCAAACGGAAGCAAAAAGCATTGATGCAGGGCTAGGGCGCTCCGCTGAGGGGACGCGATGGCCCGCCTGAGCACGACTCCACGGCGGTTAAACCTCTGTACGGGATAGTGCTCTGTAGTGTGGGGACACTTTCTCAAGCTCCTTTTTCCCAGTTCACAACCTAAGGAAGGACGTGCAGATGTGGGTGCAGGCTTAGCCCGGCCAGGCTTTGTTTTGTTTCCGGGTGAGACCCGCTTCACCACTCAGACCTTCTAGTGGACTGAGCGAACGGGAACTGTGAAAGTCTTTTGCCCTTTTCGTCCAACATGCTGATGTGCCCTGTTTCCAGCAGAAGAAGTGTCTGATAAGACTGGAGACGAGGGCATTCGCCACTCTGAGTACGGAGTACGAAGTAGTTTTGGTACAGGACGCTCTTCACTACTATTATTGAGACAGGAACTCACGGGCCGGAATGGACTCCATCGAAGGTTTCTCTCCAGCTAGAGTTTCACATTGAACTTTCAACCAAAGTACTGACAATGTAAGCCCGTGCTCTCTCTATTCGGCATGATGGACAGCAAGCGTGTCAAGAGACACCTCATGTTCGTCAGCCAGAAGGGAAGGAATATAAGAGCTTCTTCTTTTCTTCATTTTCTCCTTTTCGATGCACCTTTTGTAAAATAATTCCGAGTGCAGGAGATAGCGTGATGGTCTAGCATCCTGGTGAGTAGTCAAGTTTTCCTTTATAACTAGTACTAGCTCACCCACAGTCAACCTCAAACAAGACCGGAGCCCTGAGACCTTTTCGGTGAGACGAACAAGACTTACTTGCTTCTCGCATGAAGGATATCTCCGCACTTGGGTTAGGGCGGAGACAAGGACTGATATTCCTCGTCGACTCCGGAGATAAAATCAATCCAAGTACTTGTAGTGGAGTGGCCATCATTGATCCGTGATCGAACCTTGGGCCCCACGCTAAGCTGACCCACCACCCGACGCTGAGGTGTGGGTAGGAGATGATACTCGCGACGATTGCGTGTGGTATTCCGAATCTGAAGAATCGCTTTCGAATTTACAATTTTACGTCTCCCGTCATACTTCGTGAAAAATAATGGAGGACTGCGGCAATCTGATAGGCATGTGCCCAGTTGCACAATTCACAAAGCGTGGGGGAATAAGGGTAAAAAACTAGAATTTTACCAGACAGACCATTAGCATAACAAAAACCGGTCTGCATCTAATATGACGAGAACCAGACTTTCTTTTCTTAGGCCGGTCCTCTCTCAAGAGCTCGAGACGGCTCTTCGGCTGTGCAGAGTCATAGCACGGACAGACATGTGTGAAGCATTAAACGGCTCGACTTGTACGAAGTAGGTTTTGCAGGAAAGTCCTCCAGTGGCAAAGCCCAGAACACTATGACTTCAAGTCAGTTCGACAAAGCCGCGGTCTTGGAGGTACTTCGTACAAGTTGCAGAGGATACAGGGGGCGTGAATGGAGGAGAAAGCCAAGGGTCAAGGGTGGGGGCAGAGAGAGACAGGGTGTCAGTCCTGCAGGTCGAGATGGGTAGGTTTTCAGGCGAACAGGGGTTGGTAAGGTTCAAAATCAGAAGGCAAGGATGGAGCAATGGGTTTATCTTGATGTCACAGCGCACATGTCGAATCCGGGCCTGCAGGAGAGTACTATTTCGTAGCGATTCGATTGGCCTGGCCTCTCTTGGGCTTCCTGCAGACGGCGAGAGTTCTAAGCCCGGGGGCGTTTTCTTTCTTTTGTTCTTTCTTCTGCAATTTCAGGGCAAGACAGCCGGCGCGAGAAATATCGTATGAGCATGAAGCAAGAAGCAAAATATCCCGGACGCCTATGTGCCTCGAGTGATAGCCCGTCAAGGCTAGAAAAAGGAAAAGAAGTCGAATCGCCGAATTCACCTCGATGCAGCCTGGAATCCGAGAAATGACAAAAACCCAAATGTCTGACTGCTATTATGACCACTTGCAGTTTAGTGCTCTCCATGAGGTCTTCCTTTGTTCCATCACCCTGACGCCTTGTTTTTCCCCAACACTTGCATGCACGCTCGTGGCGTTTTGGCCACCGACAGCCCATCTTCCGGCAGTCACCTCGTTCCCATTGGCTACGGGGAGCAAGGAAGTAGGCGCCGTTCATTTCGTGACTTTGTGTGATTGGGAGTCGGTAACAACTCCTGCGGGCAGGACTAAGCCACCTGGCCTGGGGGGCTGTCGATGCACTCTTGACTACTGAAATCGGGGGCACGGAATCTCTTAGGTTTGTGTTGTATGCGCGCCATATTCCTCTGTCTTCATGTTTTGAAAGCAGGCTACGCTGGGGAGAGAAGCGAATATCGGCTTGGCGAGAAATGGGGGAAAGATAAATCGCCGGATAGAGAGTGCATTAAACCGGGGATGGCTTGTTTATCGAGCATCCAACATGAACCAGTTGAGCGCTATATCTTCAGGTTTGAGGGAGGCTTGGAAGGGTGGGGGATCTATTCTCCTGACTTCATGGATAAGATATTCCGCTCCGCAATTCCAGACTTAGCCTCCCGTCCAATCGAGTTGCGACGTCGTGGGCAAAGTGCAAATCTCTCGCTGGCTTCACAGCTGGCAAGTGACGTACGAAGTACAAGTCTGCAGTATGCACCATGCATTATGGTCCTGACTTCACACTCCGGACGTGAACGCCTAAGAATAGAACAGCCCACCTAACACAGTGGGTAGCAATGCAACAGTCACACGAAGCTACACTGAACATTGGACGGAATGGATGGGGGCATACGAAGTAGACTTCACACCTCGGCCGGGCTGAGAGTAACCAGCGAGATGCGTCTCGCGGAAGCAGGTTCCGGAGATTTAGTACCAGACAACATGTCTTTGGTGATTGTCATGCCCCAAGACATGTCAAGAACGAGGTTGGTATCACCGAAGCAGCTGCCCTTTTCAGTGGTCGGTATGGCAGATCGGCAGGGCATTCACGGACTTCACAAAACTCGCCACCTTCCTGGGAGCTACCGGATTAGTTTATTCCGCAGCGGTCCGGGTGGGTTTCCAAGCTGTTAGCGCTGCAGTGAGAGGAGAACGCCTGACAGGAGTGCGTGTGCGTCGTGTGTTCGAGGTCTCCGAATGCGTTGATGCCGGGGTCACTGAACCATCCGCTCGGTGGTCGCCACAATTGCTCCGGGTGGAAAAATGCGCCGAACCTAGCGCGGGTCATGGCCTGGCCACTGCAGAGCAGCACATGGGGAATAAAAAGGCCGTTGAGACGATTGACAACGGATTGATCCCAGAGACCCTTACGGGGATTTTTAGTCCAACAGACCCCAGACCCTCGTGTTGTTTTTTATTCGCGAAATCCGCTTTCCGCTCTGCTGATCATGGTCGAGAGAGGCAATGATCGGCAAAGGACTGAGCCCGATCCTCTGGGCAGGCTCTTCCTTTGCCCTACGCACACTGCCGAAGTTCGCGTATTAGTGTACAGAGGTACATCTCGTCCTTGAGTCGACCCAATCCCATTCAAGCAATTCTCCTTTTTGAGTTTCCTCCTGCCCTTGACACCATTCCTTGAAAGTCCGATTTTTTGTGGCGTTCGGCTACCAGCAAGAACTGCCGCCAGGCATCAATTGACATGTTAAGCTCATGCAGGTGCGAGATAAGGACAGAACTCGGTGGTGGGGAAAGCGCCATCAAGTTGATCTCGTTCACAGTGTAAGCCACGGGTCCTTGGTAAGAGAGCGAGAGCTAGTCCCCATGGTGCCAACAAACGGTCCCTCCCCATCCCATCCGGTGGAAACCACGGCCCCGAGCAAGAATATCTACAGTAAAGAAAACGCGCGATCGCTCGTGCCGCTAAAACCTGGACATGGAGACCATCTGAAGTTACAACCCGCCAAGCGAGTACCACAAAGAATAAAAATCATCTAAAAATAAGTGTATTATTAACACAGCTTCGTACGGCAGATGTAAATTAATCTGCAGGCTCGAACAGGGTACCTACGAGCGCCCGCTCCATCATGCCGCGTCTTTGTATTACTTCGTAGGGTCGAGAAGGCGGGATCGTAATTTATGCAAGGCCCGGTGTCGTGCCAAGGAGAGTGAAGGATACGTATTACTTCGTACTTTTTCGTGTGCGTCCTTCCTACAAAGTATGAGAAGTATGCGTAAGAACGAAGAGCTGGATGAAGTAATTTTGGTTGTTGGAGTGGAGCATACACCCACCACGGGAGGTGACATTCCCAAGTCTGCACGGTCCATCGAGACTCACCAAAGCACATCAATTCCTCAGGGGGAAAGAGACATTATGGCATGGTTGGTCCTGGGAAACAACCTCAGCTCACACTCTTGTCCCACCCCCCATCATTCTTTTCTTTTCTTGGAAAATAGTTATATACTGCATTATATAGTCATGGAAGAGGTTGTCTCTCTTTCTCGGAGTCTTTTCGGGCTTGTGTGGAGTGTGCAGCGGATGTCGCCGTGTAGACTCACCGACCAATCAAGTCGAGAGTTGCCGCAGGTAAAGCCTCGAAGCAGAGAGAGACTTGACAGGTCATGGAAGGGCCAGTCCCGCCAGTTCTCGTTCCCTTTGCCAATTTGCTTTTAGAGTTATGTGCCCGCGTTGCCAAGGTTCCGTCTGTCTATTATCTGCATCCTGTATACTATCGGAGCCTTTATTTCTGCTTGGATTTTGAGGGGCGAGTTGGAAATCAATCATACGAAGTTGGTAAGTTCAGTTTTCAACTGTCGCCAACATGCCCCCCGTCGGTCCAGGTCACAAATGGAGGAGGGTTGACGGAATGTAAAAACCTTCGCTCTAAAACTGATTGTACATGTACACAGTGTTTACACGAGCAACGTGTCCGCAAATGCAATCAGCGAGCTGCAGGACGCTCCAGCGCCCTGGGTTCTCCAGAGTGCACAAGCACGAAGTACCCCCAGGTCTGGGTGTCAAGGGAAAGCGGAAAGAAAGGGGGGGTGTGCGGTGCAAGTCACCTCGAGGGCTCTTGCTTTCGACCACTGGCTTGAGTGGGGGTAATAACTCGCCTTTTGATTGGACGAGGAGAGATCAACACGGCTCACAGCGCATATCCTCAATCCCATCATCCCATCTGGCACATCTGCAAGAATGGAATTTGGTAAAATTAACGTTAATGCGATCAGAACAAGGGACGAGCCGGGAACGCGTCCCAAGCTCCCAACTTCCTGACCGAGGATGGTAACGGAATGTTGAACGGCATTTGCTTTGCTGTTCTCCGCGTTATTGTGCCTGCCCCTGCTCCGCAAATGAATCGCTGTGCTGTATCTGTGTGGTCCGGCCGAAAGCTGGTTGAGAGCGACTTTGTCTCACACAAACACACCCAACAACAACGACTCGGCGGCTGTGCCTGGATGTGGCTTTTCCGCTCTACTTCGTAGAAGCCAAGTTGATACTTCGTATTTCAACGACTCCTCCCTGGCTGGGTCTACATTTTAATCAGCATATTTCAATATCTCTACAAGTGCGAAGGAGATGATCGAGGTCAGCAAGCCTGGCTGGCTTAAACTACTGCTTTCGAATAGAGTTATCGATCCCCCAGAACATGGGTTCCTGACCCACGAGGACTAACAGGGGTGGCACCACCGATCGTGGCGCCCAGCAATTGATAGAGGGATCGAAGTCTTGTTGAGGCTTGAGCTGAGTGATCCATAGTGTACTTTCACATATTTCATGTTTCCTTTACGGGTCACCGGCAAGCTGGCTCAATCTTCCGGGTTGCATGGATGAAAAGACCTGTACTTCGTAGGTGAGGTGCTTCGTCAGATATTAATATTGGTGGAGACGCCTCTGGATTTCCCAAACGAATCTAGCACAAGGTACCTAAATCGATACTCTCCACACTGCTGGGTTCTCACGAACCTCACCCTTCGGTGGTCAAGGCTGTACGTAGTGTACTAGCCGGCAAAGACGTCTGGGGTGTTCAATGTTTCCGGGACACGCGTCATTCGCGATTGACGAATAGCCGGGCAGGTTTCTGTCACTACAGCGTCGGGCCTTGAGGAGAAGAAAAAAAAAATGTACCTGTAGTGCGGTAAATTAGTGGAATTCCAGCTTTGCCACGATTTCCTTATACTTCATATGTTCGAAATAGGACAATCCCTGACCTTGCAAGCGTCTGCGGACCCCGAAGATGCGGAAATCCCAACCCACCAGCTATTACAGGGTTCCCTTCTATTAAGAACGAAAACGGATGATGGAGCGAGAGGAAGAGCAAGAAAATATCGCTCTCAAGATGTCGTTGCAAACTCGGACCTTAATTGTACAATTGCTGAGCTTGACTGGCCAGGCCAAGAATGGCGAGAAGGCCAAGTGGACTCCGCGAAGCTTTACTTCCGACACGAAACGAAACTCTCCTGCATGGTTAGCATGCAGAAAGACCGCGCAAGTCGACACGGATATGGGATATCGGCATTACTTGTCGCCTCCTTGTAAGTGTTTCCTGTGGTGATTTAAGGTCCCGTGTCTAGGGCGAGTCGTGCGTGCGTTTAGCCAATCCTTGTTTATTTTATTTTATTTTACTTCACTTCTGTTTTTTCGAGACCGTCCCCGTGCCGGCTTCTCACTCTGCGAAGTAGGCTCCGTGATCAGAGTCAAGTGGAGCGTCAAGAGATCTGGCCAGGCGGTATGGTTGCTGGGGGAAAAATAGCTAGGAGGGAGCAGCTGGATCAGGCGAGGTTTTAGATGACTACAAATTAAACCTTTGAGATGCTGGTGTTGGCAAGCATCTCGGATGCGGAACCGCCGAGTCGTTTCCCTTGGTTTGAGGCATCGCCAAGAACATCGAAATCACTCACATCTTCAGCTTCCAGGGGCTGCAACTAACCTACGTTGTATGCCCGCTGATCGACGTTGTCAACCAGCCTGTTGGGATGGGAACTTGCTGGGTTATTGACAGGGGTTGGCCCATAAGGAAGTACGAAGTACGAAGGAGAAGATGGCAGGTACTTTGTACTCTGCCTCACGTCCTTCAAATTCTTGCAAGCCACTACAAATTACACCAAGTAGATGGCGCCAGAGACTTTTGGAACCATGGTAACCTCGAGGACGAGTGGGAGTGGGAAAAGACAAACACCGAGCCTGAACTGAGCCATCATTGAGATGGCACCCCTGGAGTGCCTGGTCAATGCAATCAAATGGTATGTGATCTGGTGCTCTGATGATGGAATGGTGCTCAGGCACCGCCCTGGGTGGTATGTTGGTTTGGGAGGAGCCTTCCGCCTGATGTACAAATGCGCCATGCAAGTGGGCGAACGGAGGGATACCCCAAATTCCCGGCAAGCCCAGAGCTGGTTTACCGCAAAGTGCAGGCTCGCACCTTCACGCGCTGTGCATATGACAAAGTAAAATACCTGTCGATTCTGTCGTGCCTGCCACCTTGTGATTGCCGAAGATCGCTTTTTCACCGGCGCTTGCTGTTTAACAATTTGGGTACTCAGCATGCCTTGCAATCTGGTATTTCTCTATTTGTACTCCGTAGTCTCTCTGGGTGACAGTCAAGGCAGTTGAAGCTGTGTCGATCTTTCTCATTGCGTTGTTATTCCGCACGTCGAGCCCACTTGCGTAGAAAGGTGGCACGGGTTCCGCACCTGCCTTCCGGGCGCAATGACCAGCGCTAAGAGTTGGGTGGTACCTGCTCACTATGGTTCGAGGAGGAAGGGTCGTCCCTAGGACACTGTGTACAAATCATGTTAATTGTGACCATTGGTTCTGGAGGGAAGTACCGAGGTACTTCTGACCTCGACCTTGGAAGCCGCGCCTCCCGATTCGTCACATCTCATGGGGTTTTCAACTCTCTGTCTCGCCCAGTGTGACGAGCTCCCTTTGCGATTTTTTTAGTTGGAATTTCTCGTATCCTAGTGTACAGTTCCTATCCCTTCCGCACACGGAGAGATAGCACGAAGTAATGGACGATGCGGCAGGCTACGGGTACTTCCCATGCCGGCTTGCGGCGACGCCGTGATGCACGAAGTAAAATTTCCGCCCAAGGTCTTCGCCATTTATCAACTGATTTTTGTTGTCCATCAGCCATGGTCGGAATCACTTCTTACTTGTCAAGTGTTCTTGTTAACTAAAAGTCTAAAACCCTTCCGCGGACTCGTGTGCCTAAACTGCTTTCCGCCTGTTTCTTCGAATCCCAAACCACAACACCTGTTTTAGTTTACTGGGCGGAATAAGTGCTAACCTAGGGTTTGAGGCGTAGAGCAAAGGGTCAGGATCGTAGAGGATCAGGGGCCCGTCTCCTTCAATGGATCCTGAGCTGGGCTGGAGTTGATTCCCGCTTCTGAAATATTTACAAGTACAGCGAAGTGGTGCTCGATTCTCCAGTATATAGACTCTACTTGCGTACAAGGAAATCCTGGTTTGCTTGGTGGAGACCTGGAAGGTATTGATCAATATGATTGATATACAACTTGTAGCTACATCTTTGAAATCGCACGGCACGGCACCTCCCATTATCAATTCCATCATGGACTACTAAGCGAGGCGCCTTCCTTGAACGGGTACCATAAGACTACCACCAAGAGTGCAACCCGCACTAATTATCAATCCACTGATTGTGCACTTTGGGTCCGCAGTGGGCTTCGACGTTGGTAGGAGTGTACTTCGTACCTGTCGTCCTGTGCACCCTGTGGGCCGCCAGCTTCGACCCCTGCTCGTTGGGCTGATCCAATGCTCCATGATCTGAGTGGTACGTGACTTGTAGGCCATTTCGCACGAACTACAAAGTATAGTTGTAATTCAGGTTTGTACTTCTAAAAGTACGAAGCGGTACAACATGCGTGGAAGCCAAGGTAAAATTACTGCGTTAGTCACACACCACAATCTCACACCAGTCCCAAGCCCACAGCACAACAAACTCATTGCACAACAGCGAGTCCTCGCTGGAATGGTCGCCTTTCGGGACCGAACCCTGGCAGGCAATTCTGTGGGTATGGGTATTTGTTGCTTAATCTCGCCCCTCCCCCCCTCCACACTAACTTGTATTGTAGTGTACTCTTGCTCTTCCCCCCTGGCCGCTAAAAGAGAGAGGTAAGACTTCCGGTCGGCGATGCCTCCATGAGCAACGCCCCTGTGGGTGTGCCTGTGGAGGCCTAAGAAAGATGGGTTCGGCGCAGTTTCCCTCGCCTGCCCCAAGGAACAGGTACTGAGATGTACAACGTTGTTGTACCCTAGTTTACTTCGTAATAGTCTTCCTTAAGCCCATGCCCACCCACGCCCATGTCTCTGCTCCTTGCCATGCCAGTGCATGCCTGTCCTGTCCATGTCCATGTCCATTTCCTTCTGTCCAAGCCCTCTAGGGTGATAGTGTACTTTCTCCTGTGTCTCTTCGTAATGAGCTAAGAGATCCTCCCTAGCTCGAGTGGAATCACCATAAGCCTGCTCCCCTTGCTGGCGCGCCCCGTGGAGTTAGCACTTACACACACCACAGCACATTGAGGACTTGCTCCGTCCTTGCGCCCAGTAACTTGTTAGTACGAAGTGGGAAGTAGTTACTTGAGTAGTAGAACTGGCGTGGGCATACCTGCCGAACACTCCATATCTACCCTTCCACACCCCTCTTGCTCGTAGCGAAAAGGCCCCCCCCTTCCTCCTGCTTCCTTGGTGTTTTCCACAACCCTTCTCTCTTCTCTTGGAGGTCTCAGATCATACCAGCCTGCTCACTCACCCAGTACATGTACTCGCTGCTGTCTCACTCTGGACCCCACACACACACCCCCTATTGTCCTAGTTTGACCCTCCCCCTGTCTGCTCCTTACTTGTAGGGTCTCACGAATGTTTAAAGCATTCACCACCCTCCTTCGCCTTGCCAAGCGAAGCTCGAGTTCATTTTATCCTTTCTTGCCTATCGATCCGCGTCCAAACCCTCCACTAACATAAAGACCGCCACGACTCTCTCACTTATATCATTACTATCTTTCAGAGCCGGTGTTCCAAACTCTCTCACCCTTCGCGGTCATCATTCCCGAGTTGCTCCTCTATTCCTTAGCCCTCAGTTTTGGCCTCACTCTTTCAGTTTCAGTCTATCTCGGCGGATAGAAAGCCATCTATATGCATGGGCTTTGGGGCTCCTCATAGTTCAGGTCTTGATCAGCAGTTCCTTGGTCCTATTACTCGCTACGCGGAGAAAGTATACACACACGCGCCCCGACACCGAACAAACCCATTGGCCGACCAGCGAGGATCGCAGCGGGATCCCTTTTTAAGGGAGGACGACGACAGAATGGAGTACTACCCCTACCAACAAGTGCAACACCGGTTGCCCCAGGCTGCCTACAACGGTGGCCTCTACCACACTCAAAATCCCCGTTTTCAGCAACAACAACAACAACAACAACAGCAACAACAGGTGCGCGAGATGCCGCAGTTCCAGTTCCAAGGTCACCGCTGGATGGACCCATACGCGCGCAACTCTCTGCTCCAGTCGCACCGGACTGAGACGAAACCTAGGTTATCCAAGGGAGAGGTCGAGCAATTAGAGGCCGAATTCCAGAAGAACAACAAGCCGAGCTCAAATGTCAAAAAGGGACTCGCCGAGCAAATGAGGGTGGAGGTCGCCCGCATTAATGTATTTACATCTCATCCCCTTCCTTCAATCATGGTGGTGGCTAGCTAGCAAGCCCTGTCCAGGTCACCTCTCTCAACTGTTTGTAAATGGACTTCAAGCTGACTGGCCCTCGGGTAGAACTGGTTCCAGAACAGGCGTGCGAAGAAGAAGCAGGAGCTGAAGGCGCAAATGCAGGAGGCAAAGAACAAAGCCGAGGAAGACGTCAAGGTGGAAATTTCCCCAACGACCGATACCGAAGAGCCCCTCCCCTCGACCGAGCAACCAGATGACACCACGCCTACTAAGCCGACGATAAAGACGGAAATCAGCTCCCCGAGTCCGCTCTCTGATATGAATGTCCCCTCGACTCGGACGTCACCACAACAGGAGCACAGCCGACCCGAATCGCAACCCAACACCACGTACTCGAGCCATGCGTCTCCAGATGCTCTCAATTTCGCCTTCAACACGGCGTCGGTCAATGGCGCCTCGTATGGCACCACCCAGTGCCAGGATTTCTCCAGCATGATGGCAGTGTCTTGCGCAACGTCCGATCCTACGGCGATGTCGGTCTCGGCTCCGATGAACTGTTCGGTTGAAGGCGGCGCTGACGCAATCGGGGCCTTCTCCTACCCTTACATGATGTTTCCCAGTAGCACGGACGAGGTGACTTCGTTCGAGACGCAGCTGCCAATGAAACGGGAAATGCCAATGGCGTACCAAGACGTGGAAGCGACTCAGCCGGGCATTGAAACCAGCTTTCACGATGTCGCGTCGGAGCAAATGAACCCGCAGGGGTTCCGCATTAAATCACCACCTGCAGTTGATCTCGCTGGCCGGAGGAAGCGGCCAGGTCTCGCTCTCTCGGGCCTTCGGAGTACCTCGAACGGACCGACTACAGGTATGGACTTTGGCGGCGCCAGGCGTGTGGATCCGGGAAGTCCAATGCGGAGGGTTGCTTCTGCATCTGGATTCGGACCCCAAGGTATCCGAAGATTCCCTGCGCAGCAAAGGCAGTTCAGCGACCGGAGGCAAGAGTCTCTTCTCCAGGCTGCCCGCTCACCTAATGTGATGGCTTCATCTCTCAACAATACGATGGCACCGCCTACTCCCAGCACTCCAGTGGTCGCCACGCAACAGTCTCTACGCGAGGCTACGGTCTCCTCTAACTCGTCATCCGATGACAATGGTCCTTTCCTTGTTTACTCGGAGGTGCCTACCCACCCCTCGGCCTTGGATCAGAGCCTTAGAACGCCGCCTGCGACCCCTGTTACCATTGGAGACACATTCACTCACTCCATTGAGGCGACGCTTGGCTTCGCGCCTTCTGATGAGGCTCTTCTTACACCTGGCGTTGAGTTCCCGATGAGGAACACTGAATTTTGCCTACCAAATTATGTGTCTGATGGCTACATGAGCCAGCCCACTACCCCTAACTTCCCACCACCGCAGGTGTCCATGCCGACAGCTTACTACGCGTCCATGCCTAGCGGAAACACGGAATTCAACTGGACCGACGCCACGATGGTTTCCAAGTCTTCTCCTCATCAGAACCACAGGCGGCAACTGCAGTTCAACAACTTTACGGCTCAGGACTTTAATGGCGGCAAATAAACGCCAATACTTTTTGCCTTGCCCATTCCAGTCGATATACCCCCTTTCGTCATACATATTTATCATCCTATAGACCAAAACCGATAAGATAACATTTCTCGTCTGTTTTTCTTTTTGTTTTTGCCTTTTTTCGTTTACGACGTTAATGGAGCTGGGTAGCGGGGCGTACCGGGTTTCATCATATTTGGCGGTTATCTTCACGTCATCTCTTCATCAGTCTTCCTTCATACAACTTGTTTTTTTATTTTGCTCGGCAACTAAAAAGCGAGTTCTTCAGCAACAATTGTACCATCATGACAGATATGGGATTAATGTGGGATTTTCTTTTTCTCTTCTTCTTTGAGTAGTGGTTGGGTTTACGCGATGGAGGAGGGGACAAGCAGGTCAATATTACTCCTTGAGCGATCAACCAAGTTTCTCGTGGCCTCTTCCACAACCGCAACGCTTCACTATCGCATTCGATCCCTCCCTTCAAATCCCTCGGGCGATGTTCGGGCCCTTTGGGATGAATCAATTACTAGGGGTGAATGAGGTCTTTGGGGATACCGAGTTAGGGTTGCTTTCCTCTTCCATCATCGCGTTTTCCGAGGCAGCTGCTTGTTTCCCCCTTCTTTTGCTTCCCTTCTTCACATATTCTTCTTTCCAAATTATTGGAGAAGCAGCAGCGACTTAATTTTTCTCTCTCTTTTGGGTTAATATAATGGCAGCGAAACGAAACTGAAGGGTGATCTGGGTCTTACTTGAATGGATTCCATTGAGGGAGAAGAAGAGCCTCGATCGAGTAAGCTGAGGCCTGTACCGATGGGAGGAGGTGTTTAGGACATCAGGCCCCTTGGGAAGGGAATTGGGAATAGTGTACTCTTTTAGCAAGGGAAATGGAATACCCTCGATTTTCATCGCACATTTTTGTGCGGGCTCGATGCTGTTCGTAAAGATCCCAATGATCGATATAGGTGCTTGGTGTATTTGAGGCAAAAAGGGTTTGCCTGGACGAGATGCTGCCCTGGCATTTCGACAGATGGAGCCGAGGAGTGCTGCGACCTTCTCATCACCATAATGGCACACTTACACCGACCTCAACAGTGTCAGAAATACCGGGCTCGGATTGTATATTACATTATATTTTTATCAATGCCTAATTCACCGATCCCTTCCAGAATGGCGGGGGCAATAGATAGATGGCTTTTCGTACACACTTCGCGCGCACGTGAGAACCCACGCAACTAACAAAGTTTAGCATCCGAAAGGATAGAAAAACAGCGGATTCCTAACAGGCCTTTTCCAGGGGGATCAACAGGAACAATGACATCGAGGCCGAAAATAGAAGGAAAAATTGTTGATAGGTACATTTTTGGATGTACCTTGCGCTATCCTTCTCGGATCGGCTCGGAACTTTGGATCATTAATAATAGAGATTCTGATATCGGGACTCGGGATCCTAGGGACGCGTGCTTATGCCGACGGAGTGCGGACGGACCCGGTCTTGGACTCGGCCGATGAGAATTGTTGCCTTGGGCGGCTCCGGTTACATCCCCCGAGGAAGAAAGCAAAAGGAGTCAATTCGAAGATTTGAAAACAAATTCAAGGGAAAAGAAGATTAAAAATAAGAAGAGAAATATAATAAAATAATAAAGAAGACCGCTGCAAAAATAAAATGGCCAACTGTGGAAAAATACTCAGAGCATCTTAACCATGTTCTCACGACCAAGCTTGTATAGATTACACCTATCACACAGGTTCTTCGTCAAGTGAGTTCAATGTACTCTGAATTTGATGTTCTACCATCGTGGGAATCTGTTACAGGTTTCTAAAACAAGGCAAAAATATGAGGAAAAAGATCCATCCGCCAAGTCCTCTCTCCTTCTTACACACCAATGCCCTCGCGTCTAACCCTCCTTTTTATTCCCAAAATACAAAGGAGAAAGAAAAAGAGTTAGGCCAAACACGGCTATCACTTCATCGCCACCCACGATTCATCCGGTTGTACAGATTCAACCTTGTGAGCGACTAGAGTAACCGGAATTGTGTCGATTGTTTCGACTTGTGGTCGAATGCTTTAAGCGTTGGGGGACTTGAGAGTGAAGCTCTTGGCGTCCTGGGCGAAGGGAACACCGAGCTCGAAGAGCTTGACGACGGCAGCAGAGAAGTCCTTGAAGAAGGCGTCGTTATCCTTGGCGTAGAGCTCGACCCACTTGCGGAACTCCTTGTCCTGGACAAGAGCCATATCGGTAGGGAGCATCATAAGGCTCTTGGTCTTCTTGTCCTCGTACTATTCCGGTGAGAAAGAATTACGTCAGTAATTTTATCAACATGGCGCATTTTGTTAAAATCAGCTTCGTCGTGAGTCATAGCTTACCTGAGCGGGGCCGTCCCACTTCCTCCACTGCCACTTCTCGTCAAGGAGAAGGCGGTAGAAGTCATTGGTCAGAACGGTAGGAGAGAAGGTCCAGGGACCATCGAAGCCGCTTCGGTTCTTGTGGGTGCGGCCGAGAGCGTGAGCACCGCAAAGGGCAACAATCTCCTGATCGTTGAAGCCCATTCGGTAGAAGATATCACGGATGTGCTTAGGGCCCTGGGCGGCATCGGGAAGACGGCCGTCAGGAGTGCAGGCAGAGACGTCACCGTCAGTACGGCCGGGCCTGTAAGGAATCTCAGGTCCCAACATCTCCTGGATGGCGCAGACACCGCCGAGGATCCAGAGATCCGAGTAGGAGATCCAGGGGAACTTCTCTGTTCAGATTGTTAGCCCGGATTTGGCCAGAGCAAAAGGAAAAACCAAATTCTCAATGAGGCTTAGATAGGGTGGTCAAAACTCACGCTTGACGGGCTCAAGGAAGTCACGGGCGGCCTTGAGACCGGCATTGGCGCTGTGCTCCGACTCGGGAGCGAACCTCATGGTAGCGCCGTTGCTGCCACCAGTGCGGGTGTCCTTGTCATAGGTACCGCTGGCATGCCAGGCGAGACGGAGGAGGACGGGACCGTAGCTTCCATCATCGTACTCGTCATTCTCCTCAAGGCGGTCGGCAATGACATTGTAGACCTCCTGGTAGTCCTTCTGGGTAGGCTTGAACTCCTTGATCGAGGGGCTAGAGCCACCCTGAGTGAAGAAGTAGTAACCAGCGCCACCGGCCGCCGCAGCACCAGCGATCCAGATCAGGGAAGACGAGCCGCCGGACTTGCCAGCCTCGGAAGAGTTATAGCGGCGACCACCCTGGCGGAGGATTTGCCTGGGAGCAGCGACGAAAGCGGTGCGACGGGTGGCGGTTCGGAGCGCCACACGGGCGAATTGGCGGGTAGTCGAAGCCATCGTGTGATCTGTGTAGGAGGCGAAGAGGAAATACTGAAAATACTATTCAGTGATGGGTCAGATGCAGGCTCAGGGCGTGTGTGTGCGACAGAGGGAAAATAGGTGGGTGAGCTGGGAGAATTCGGATCAGATGGATGGGGAGATTGGTGACACAGCTTGATAGATGCAAGCAAAGTCGAAAGAGAGTACAAAGAATGAAGCTTCCGAAAGAAGAGATCTCAACGAACCAAGTGGAGTGAAATAGGGAGTTCTTACCTTCCTAAGGATGCCCGGATGGAATTGGAGGTGAAGAAAAAGGAGGGAAGAAGAGAATAGAGTGACGAGAAACCGGGGGAAATCAAGAGAAGCCCGAGATACAATTGCATCGAGCTGGGAGGAACAGATCGGGTTTCGCTTCAGAGGGGCCTTCCTGTTCCACTGCTCTATTGTGGGGACATGATGGGCAGGATGAGCGAGAATGCAAATTAAAGTGTTCTGATTGGCCGAAATGGGCCAAAAGGCTCGGGATCCACTCAGTTTGGCCCGAACAGTTCGAAGGTGCGAGCAAATAACTTGATTACGTAGGTGGGAAAACGGGGAAAGAGAAGCTGGCGCTTTGCCGGATGGAGACTCGGCTCTTGCTCTTTGCTTGTTGTGGGGAGTTTAGTCTGGACGAGCATGAGGAAGCTCTAGGCGCTAGTGTACTTGGTCAAGACTAGATACAGCTCCGGATCTACCTTCGGTAGCTCTGTGCTGGAGTGCCTGTTCTCAACTACTTTGTAAGGAGTACAATGGTGGTGGAGAGCTGTATTGTTACTCGCTACAATCCTGTAGGACATCCATCCAAAACGTTTCAAAGACCGAGGTTCTGGAAACGGAGGTAGACGCCGACCAATTCGTACTGAGGTACCTCATCCACGGAAGTACACGTACCTGAGATAAAGCGTTCGACGTAATGCATTATCAATTTACCACCCACAATAGATCCCGACAGAATATCTTGGGCTCCGTTGATCTCGCCCTCCGAGAAGTAAACAGACAACCCATTGTTTCGCATGCCTGCAGGATAACCCTATCTAACCCTAGTTGAGATAAGGAGTGGGAGGAGATGGATTTACGAAGTAGAGCTGGTGACCTCAGCCACCAAACTTTGACAGGAGCAATGAGTAAATGAGCGCATCTTAATAGAGTGAGAGCAACATTGGTACCTTGAGAGTTGTTTTTTTTGTGGCAAAAGGTTCCGCTTGGCGCTGATTAAACATGTCCTCTATTGCACAGCTCTTCTGATATGCTCGGTCGTGTACCTCATTGATGTTTCACTTCAATGTTGCAGCACCGACCCGGTTGTGTGCGCATGAGTGTACTCTGCAAGGACAGGACTGGATTGTCGAATGAATCATCTGATCCGGAGCATTATATTCAGGCCAATTGGACCGTCGAATAAAGGTACCAAATTCAATGTTTTTCTCTCCGCGAGGTGAGAAGTCCATCGGCGAAGCCCTGCTCGGCCCTGCAGAAAACGCCACATCACATCATCTCCAGAACCCCCCTCAATTGATCAATCAATCCTTCCAAGATGCCTCAATTCAAGTGCCTTTCCCATGGTTAAAATCGAAGATCCGATCCCGCTGATGTTCCAGAGTAATTGCTCAGCCTAGCTGCTTTAGAAAAATCTTTCTCCACGGAGCGCGCTTTCTCAATTTCACCAGCCGTGCCCGACGTGCTCCCCAAAAAGGACGTCTCGGCTGCACGTGTTTATTGAGCCTCCTCGCCAAAATCGCCCTGCAGTTTCCATTCCAGCACACGCCATTTCCAATGGTCTGACGCCAAATCACATGACTTTTGCCAAGCCCGTGTCATTGTCCGTTTCGGGCAAGGTGTGGGTTCTTTCCAATTCTGGTAATAATTTCGTCCATTGATCCTTCTCGCATATGCTTTGATGTGCCGTGTCGAGCTGCATAATAGAAGCGCTTGCTCTATAATAGACATCGGAAATCAATCCGGAGTGCCGCTGCCGATGTTACACGATGGGAAACGACGCCTTCTCATCGGAGTGGCATGTTTTCGGTCAGGATATCACTCTCGTCGTCAACGGCGAGAGGACCCTTAATCTCCGCCCTTCTAACAAAGCCCCAGCTTGTAAAAGGAGTGCAACCGCGAATGGATACAGCTGTGGTTTCCAGCCAATGAAGACCTGATCGCATTTGATACGTCCAATCCGACTGATCAGCACCACTCCCATGAACCCATACCCACGTCCCCGGATCCCATGAGAGATGAAACTCAGCCTGAGAATAACAGTTAGGAGAGATTCGCGCTTGTCCCGCGCTCCGGATACGAACAAGTCTTCTCCTCTTCCTCTTCCTCTTCCTCCTTCTCGAAGGGGAAAGGTAAGGAAAGGTATCCCCGAGCTGGGCATACAGGCCTCAGCCCAACTGGTCTATGGTATCAGCTCTGTATTTGATTCTGGCGACCTCCCGAGTGCGAACTATCATGTACGAGGTAAAATAATGATAAATAACCTCCCGGTAAGCGCAAGAGACGAACGGCACTTGAAGAACATGAACATTCGCTTACCCGACGTCGGTTCCATGGCGGCGGGTGACAACTGGCGAGAAGCAACTTCGTATGAATGAGTCTTTTACAATCGGCCTGGGGCTGACTTGACACAACACACGTATGCCTTTCTATCATTTCTTGTTGGCTAACTAGAGACCAAGAGCTACATCCTTAAACTACATGAAAAGGTTACATGAGCAGATGAACTCGACCTCCATTTCCACTCGTCTTCTGTCGGCGCATGCGAGCAAGGCCTCGCCTCTCTCATGCCATGCCTTTGCCGCTCGACTTCCCCCTTCCTTATGCTTCCGTTCCATCCATTCCACATATAACTCTCACCCAAACGGTGAGAATGCCCGCCGCTCGAGTTGTGATAAACTCATTGTTGATGCTGAAGAATCCAACCGCCGTGATATTTTTTTCCCCTCGCCAAAAAAAGGCGGATAATAAAAAGAAGAAAGAGAAGAAAAGGTAATAAGACCGCAAACATCAACGTGTGCTGTGCGGAAGAGGAAAAAAAATAACACAAAACTATAGTACAGAGTAGTCCTAGCGAAATTCGACTTGATAGGGGCCCATTCGTCGGGCCTTACTCGGGTGGCCGGGTTTCCGTCGAAAAAGACCCTCTTCCTAGTTGAAGCTGGCTGGGCCCTGAGCATCAGGGCTCACATCTCCGTGAAGGTCGTAATACGTCCAGTATTTGGCTTCAGCCTTCACCTTGGTCGCATCGTCAAGCTCGGCCAAGATCAGGCCGTTTTCCTTATTTCCGGCTCGTGTCTTCGAATACACTGATACTGATGGGGGACTAGAATCATGCAGGTGTTAATTCATGACATTAAAACAGATGACGGTCATTGGAAGGGAATGGGAAAAGAAGCCTACCCAAAGGTTTCACGATCCAAGAGTAGGAACTGCTTCATAGCATCCTTGCCTCCTCTCTGCTGCAGGTACGAAAAGTAACTGCGCGAGAGTTCCTTCTTTACCGCTGCTGACAGGCGACTCTTGGTACGAAGTTGCTCAAATAGTTGCTGGATGCGCTCGGCATGCTGAGGCTCCAGCATCACGCTCGTAGGCTGCTGGAGCTCGAACTCGATCCATTTCTCCCAGAAGATCCTGCTGTCACCATACCACTGCAGGTTCTTCGAGAAAACAGCACGAGCCTCGTCAACAGATCCCTTCTCCTTCCAGAGCAAGAACGCCCACTCCGTCACTAAGGCTGCCTTGGTGTAGATATCAACATGAGGCGAATCAATTTGACTCTTGTAAACCTCAATTGCCGCATCGAGGCCGCTCTGGCGCCTCTGGAGATGAGCCCATGAAACAATGGCTTCGATACAGTCAGGTAGCTTCAATAAAATCGCACCATGAATGTCCCGCGCAATATCGATGCGACCGCAGCTCTCCTCAAAATATGCGTACTGCATACGAATTCCGGGTCGACTGATGGGAACAAAGAGCGTTGCTGCCCGTTGGTAAATGTTGCGCACTTCCTCCTCCTTGTTTCCGGGTTGCGACGCCATCCAACGAGCATATCGGAACCAAAACTCATCATAGAAGGCGCACGCCACTAAGCATCTCTCGTACAGGAACATAACCCGGGTGGTATCGCCTTCAGCTTCCTCAAAGTCGAGATATTTTCGCCAATTCTGGAGCTGGGGGTGTTCAAGCTCCGTCACATGGAAATAAGGGCGCTTAATTTCTGACTCGTAAGTCCATCGCTTCGTCGTTTCGGATTGCGTGCGCGTGAAAATGTCGTAGTAGTGACTGTCAATCTTAGTCCTGATATCGCGTTCTACTTCGAGTTCCGATCGTGGTTGGCCACCGTAGGCGGCAGCCTCTGCAGCAACCTCAGACCTGAACCTGGCGAGCGTCTGTTCAGGTACCAACTCAGCGATGGGGCGCGACTGGGATAGCTGGCGAAAGCGTTCGAAATAACGGGCATATTGGTGCATGGGGATCTGAATGATTCGTGTGAGAATGGTAAAGACTCGGTCGTGAGCCTCCTGACGCTCCTCGTACTCGATATACTTGTCCCAGAAGGGGTGGGCAAGGAAATCGAGGCCTACGGCGGTAGCGCCCCGTTCAAAGAGCCTATTGACAGAGCCAACGTTAGTCTCGCAAAAGTCAGCGAACCCCACAGTGGTTCTAGAGAGGGAGGGGGTGTGGGGAGGGGAAGAGAAGGGATAAGCAAAGGGAAATAGGTGATATACAGGAAGTGCTATTTCTAGTGGAAGCGACGCGCAAAATCCAACACCACCAAACACACAGAAAAAAAAACGAATCCAGGTAGATTGGGGGCAAGACTTGAGGGAGGAACGCGAGGCGGCCGACGACTCTGGGTGGCATGGACTGGCAACGCAAAGATAGAATAAGAGCGGCAACGCCGACGGAAGAAGCCGTGGAACAATCCATTAATCCTGCGCCAGTGAATATCTAGGCGGTAGATGGGAAGAAGCAGGCCCGATGCGATTGTCGTCGTCGAAGAGAACAGCGGCAAGTGAGCGGTAGGGCAGGACTCGTGTCATCCCGGGGAGGGCTGCATAGTCGACGACAACGAGTTTGATTCTGGTTAAGGGAGGGAAGGAAAAAATTACCCCTACTTCGACTTACTCTCTAACCAAGTGTGGTGTATGTGTTGTCTCCATCTTGAAGGAACAGTATTCGGTCCACAGATCGACCGACTTGGCGATGCTAGCGACGCCCCTCTCATATATCTAGAAATAGATAACGGTGTTAGCAAGGGAGGATTCGGCGCGGCGACGATACGCGAAGGGAAAGAGGTGAAGAGAGAGAGGAGAAAACAAGGCGCATTGATTTAAGAGATGAAACTTACCATCTCCGCGGACTCAGGGCCAGCGATGTTGAATTCTTGGTCGGCATACTTCTTCCAGTACCCGAAGAAAAGAGGAAACTTGAGGAGAAAACCGTCATATGCATCTCGGAAGGCGGCGATCGCTTGGGGGCTCGAGTTTCGGTTTAGCGTGCCATCCATCTCACAGGCGCGGATGAGCTTCTCCCAGTTCTCGAAGCTATCGGGGTCGGCATCCTGCAAGAAAAGGCGCGATTAGCACCATGCAAATAGAGGTGGAGGAGGGGGCTGGAACACAAGGGCAGTTGGCAAGAGAAACGTACCACTTCAGCCCTGAGGCGCTTAACCTCGACGTTCTCCTCGTCGGAGGACGCAAAGTGGCCGAAATCCGCCATGGTTGCAACTAGAACAGGAGGTCTGGGGCTGATCGTGGATAACAATACAGGCCGATGCGCATGCGACTACGCGAAACAAATCGCGAGTGCTAATAGCTGAGGTCGGACAAATATGACTAGACAATAAGAGAATAGCAGAATCCCTGAAATTGGATGCCGTAATCGGAGGGCGAAGGATGCAAGAGAGGTGAGGGGGGTTCGAGTTCGAGGTGGAAAGTAAGTGGTAAAGTACGAAGTAGAGAAGTGGTGAAGTGGTGACAATGATTTGGTTGGTGGTGGTGGGAAGGAGGGAAGTTCATCAGAGGATTGGGATAAGGTGGCTGGATTTTTCTGCCACTTCACTTGGGAAGAAGCTTCCGATCGACGCTGAACGAGGTTCTAGAGGAGTACCTCAGGCAGATGTACCACGCGGAGAGATTACCCATTTGTCCAGGAAATTTTCCGCGCCAATCAGAGAAATGTGGTACTTTCAGCTGAGGTACACCCCTTGTCCAATACCCTCCTTCCAAAGCTTACTGACATGACAATCTGAAAAGTGACTTGGAATCAGCCACAAGGCTGTCCAGGGAAAGTCCAGCCAGCGCTGTTTTCCTCGGACTTAACTAAGTATTACATAAGCCCCATGTGGAGAAATCTCGCGGTGCAACGAAATTTGAACAATATTGGAGGGGTTGCAGGACCAAGAAGGAATTTTCTCTCTTCTTCTTTCATCCTATAATGGCTTATGATGATGCACAAACAAAACATATGATAGGAAGAGACTGAATGCCTCCCTACGGGGATGCTTGATCTCAAATTATTGTATCTGAAGCCTGACTTTCGTGTTTCGTTTCGTCTCATCTCGCCTTTGTCCGTGTTATGCCATGGATCTCTCGGCACCGACTCGTTCCTGCTAAATGCCATTTCGGCTACAACGAAGCTCAAGTGGGCAGTCGTCCTTTTCCCTCGTTTCCGGTCCAGTCCATTCACTCCTATCAACCTATCAATCTACTTCGTAGATAAAGCCAGCTGGACCGCAGGGCATAGAAACAGGTCGACTACAACAGCACTGGCGAGGAGCAAATTGATATCCAGATGAAGAACAAGGAGCACCAGTTGCTAGCCAACCTGCGTGTTAGATAGAATCGCAGAGTCCAACAGAGGAATCGAGCAGCTCCGTATATTAATGCAATAAAAGAATACACCGTCGTCGTCCTCAAACTAGAGAGATCTGAAGATAAATTTTCTCTTCGTTTGGACTGGTCGAGTGAGGTGTGGTGTTGTCACTTGAGCCCAACTGCGAACTGCCAAGGATAGACGAGCTGAGACATTTGTACTTCACGTCGCCCCAGCGCTGACTACGTGTACTTCTTGTTCAGCAGTCACCAGCGACGCCTTCTTCGATCGTCCCGAAAGAACCTGCACTGATCGACCACAAATCTCCATGTAAATGTGTCCGAGAATGGCGTTGGCCTTTCAGAAACTGTAATAACTTTTCTGTTCGGGCCGTTGTGCTTCTTGAGCGTTTCCCCCTACTGAAATTTCGGGCGCAGAGAGCCAGGCGACCAAGAACTCGAAGTTCAAATTGTTAAGAGTCTTGATTATGATATCATCAAGCTACGCTAAACGTCCATCCCAGCCTTGAGGCCCCTTCTTCGATCCTAGCCCTCGCCGCGCCTTCGATCTTGATGTCATCCATTCCGCCCAACAGTTTAGCCTCGACCGCAACGAAGGCGTTTGCAAACTACCAATGGAGCGACCCCCCACGACAGGCTCGTGGCCTGTCCATCGCCCGTCCCCAGGGCCCGAGAAATCGAGCCAGATCTTCATCCGCGAACATCCTCACCGAGCCATCGCCATCGTCTCCGACTCCCATTCTCTGATCTTCCGCTACAGCACCACCGTCAGCGGAAATAGCACCCCACTCTCTGTCCACGGCCACCGGCCCCGCAACGGCGATGGGTTCGAATCGAAATGCATGGTTGAGTTTTCTCGCAACACAAGACATGTTCTTCAACACTACCGGCCCTTAACGCCACAGCCCATATACGGCACCTTGGGTCTCATCTCCGTTGATGGCGATGTCTTCCTTTGCGTCGTTACGCAGGCCACCCGAGCCGCGACGATTCGGCCTGGCGAGACGGTCGAGCGAATCGCAAGAGTCGAATTCTACTGCCTCAATACGTCCGATTATGACTTCGTCTATTCTCTTGATAACTTAGACCCCGAGCTCTCCGATTCCTCGTCCGTATACGGACAGAACCTGGCGCGAAGAGACCTGGCGATAGAGCAACATCCATGTCAGGAACTACGGAAGCTCCTAAGCAATGGGACCTTTTACTACAGTACAGATTTCGACCTGACTAGCAGGCTACAAAATAGGTAGGGACCGAGGCCATTTGATATGTCCAAATTATTGGCCTAGATAGCTCGAATATGATACTAATTCATGCTCGCGATGTAGGCCGGCAAGCAACACGACGTTCGATATCGATAACTTTGACGAGTCCTTCCTCTGGAATTTCTTCATGATCAACCCATTGGTCAAGTTCAGGTCGAGATTAATGCCTCCCGAAAGGGAGGCGCTCGACCATTCGAGAATATTGACCTCCGCTATCCGAGGCTTCTGCGGAACCATGACAATACCTCAAGCCGCTGCCCCGGTTGCGCCAAAGTCTTCCCGCCTACCTTCGTTCCTTTCCGTGATATCGAGGCTCTCGTGTAAGCGTGTCGGCACCCGCTTCAACTCCCGAGGCATCGACGATGATGGAAATGTGGCCAACTTTGTCGAGTCCGAGACAACGTACTGGAGCCCCGCGGGCATAGTCTTTTCCTACGTTCAAGTTCGAGGCTCCGTCCCTGTCTTCTGGGAACAAGCGCCGGACCTCATTCCCGGACGACAAAAAATCACCATTACCAGGTCTCCCGACGGCACGCAGCCGGCCTTTGACAAGCACTTTCAAGGATTAGAAGAGGTGTACGGCGCCGTCCATATCATCAATCTGCTTAGCGACGCTAAGCCGGGAGAAGCTGAGCTGACGCTGCTCTATCGGTACGGAACCGCACATTGTCCGCTGAGCCGCCCCGGAGGAAAAGAGTCTAGAGACCACGCCTTGCTCAAATCCAGCGAATACGACTTCCACGCCGAGACCAAGGCTATCGGGTATGAGGCAGCCAAAGGAATTCGGCGATACATTGAAGATTCCATCGACGCATTCGCCTATTACCTTGCTCATGAGGATGACGACGGCGCCGACGACGGCTCGACTCTCCATGAAAAGGACAGCAGATTAGTCGTCGTCCTTCAGCAGGAGGGGGTGTTTCGCACAAACTGTCTAGACTGCTTAGACAGGACGAACCTCATCCAGACGATGATTTCCCAGATGGCGGTGGAGACGTTCTTGGGCCACAGGGGAGAATATGCGGCCTCAGACTTTTGGATGAGGCATTCCAGTCTCTGGGCGGACAATGGAGACGCATTGTCTAAGATATACGCCGGAACGGGGGCGCTCAAGACGTCTTTCACGAGGCACGGCAAGATGTCGCTTTCGGGTGCCATGGCAGACTTTCGCAAATCAGCACAGCGACTCTACCATAACAACTTCACCGACTCGTCACGGCAGTTGACCATTGATTTGTTGCTTGGTCGTCTAATGGGGCAACAGTCTGTTCGGCTGTTCGACCCGATCAGCGATTATGTCGCCGTTGAGCTCTCGAAGCGAAGCGCCGAGTTCTCATCGAATCGATCGATAACAATGTATGTGAAAACGCTCCTTATAGTTCATTATAGCCTTTTTTCTTTTTCCCTCGCCTCTCTCTTCCTCTCTCGCCGCTAATTTCTTCTGCTTCAGATTCGTCGGCACCTTCAACCTCAACGGCAAGACCCATGGCATTGAAGAGGACTTATCCCGTTGGTTATGGCCCGCCGCAGTTGGTACAACACTCCCGGAGATTGTGGCCGTCGGTTTCCAAGAAATCGTCGAGCTGAGCCCGCAGCAGATCATGAACAGCGACCCGTCAAGAAAGCACCTCTGGGAGCAGGCGGTGCGTAAGACGCTCAACACGCGAGCCAAGGCTAGCGGAGAAAAGTACATACTCCTGCGTAGCGGACAGCTCGTCGGGGCGGCATTGTGTCTCTTCGTGAAGTCATCGGTACTGGGGAATATTAAGAATGTAGAAGGCAGCGTGAAGAAGACGGGCATGTCCGGCATGGCGGGCAATAAGGGCGCCGTCGCGATTAGGCTTGACTATGCGAACACCCCGATTTGCTTTGTCACGGCGCATCTTGCTGCGGGATTCTCGAACTACGATGAGAGGAATCGGGACTTTGCGACAATTCATCACGGGCTCCGGTTTCAGAGGAATCGGAGCATCGACGACCACGGTGAGTACTAGTTACTTTTCCCCGCAAATGTGAAAGGCTACTAACATAGACGACAAGATACCGTTATTTGGTTTGGCGATTTCAATTATCGTATTGGTCTCGATCGAGAGACCACACTCTCTTATATCCAACGGGGAGACCTCGCGACGCTTTATGATAACGATCAGGTAAGACTTGAGGCGATGAGTTGAAGGATCCCATCACGTCACTGCCCATAAGCATGTGCTAACGTTTTCTTGTTAAAAAGCTCAACCTTCAAATGGTAGCCGGGCTTTCTTTCCCGTACTATTCTGAAAGCAGGATTACTTTTGCTCCCACATACAAATTTGACCTTGGGACCGACGAATATGATAGCTCGTACGCTTTCCCCTAGGTCACGGACTCGGACTCGACAAGAATGCTAATATCGCTGGTGTCACACAGGGAAAAAGCCAGAATCCCGGCATGGACCGATAGGATTCTACGCAAAGGCTCAAACATTAAGCAGATCGCTTACGATTCTGCGCCTCTACGGTTTTCTGACCATAGGCCTGTATATGCCGTGTTCAACTGCGTGGTCAGCATTGTAGATGAGGCATTGCGGCAGTCAATCAGCGAGACTCTGTACAAAAGGCGCATGGGTGAAGTCGGAGGGAGCGTGACGAACATAGAAGACGACGAAAGCGAAGAGGACGAGGACCTCGTAGGCTACGACGCCATCGAACCGGGCCTGCCGCCGGCCAGCTCCGATAGGCAGAAGTGGTGGCTAGCCAACGGGCAATCGGCACGAGTCGATGCAGTCCCGCCCAATCCCATTAACAGCGGGATGACGACGGTTCTGAATCCCAACCGACCAAACAACCCGTTTACGCCCACGGAGGAGCCCGATTGGGTGTCTATCCCGCGGTCGTCGTCCAGGCAGTCATTGTCAAGTCTGGCCAGCTCGGCCTACGAAATCATTAACCACTCGACCATTCTCTCGACGTCGGGAGGAACACCGAGTGGCAGGAGACTTCCGCCGCCGTTTGATGCTGGGTCGCTACCCGCTAAGGTCGGGAGGATGGCTATTACAGACGATGTACTATCGAGGTCGCCTCAGCAGCGCGAGACGCCTCCTCCGCCTCCCCTACCACGGCGACAGGTAACCGCGCCGACATCACAGGTACAGGCCACATCCACATCGCTAGCCGCGCCACGACCGATGCAGAGGACGAGGACGGCCGCCCCTCCACCTCCGCCGCCGAGATCGGTGTCAGTCTCGCGACAGGTATCTCCGCCGCGGGCTGTACCACCCTCTTCTCAACGAGGGCCATCTCCTCCGCCAGGCAAAGAAACTAAGGGTGCTAGTGCCGGACCCCCACCTGTTGCGAAGAAGCCATCCTATCTCGCGAGCACATCCCCGGTGCCGGGAAGCACGACGGACAAGGAATCTCCACCGCCACTGCCTGCGCGCAGCCCGGCGCCGGTTGAACAGAGCGCTTCGACAAACGGCACAAGGTCCACGTCTCCGGCTCCCAGCCTACAGAGGAGGCCGGTCGCACCGCCAAAGCCGCCCAAGCCGGCGGTAGGAATTAAGCCGGCGAAAGTCGATGTAGGCCCACCGCCTGCGCCTCCGGGGGCCGTCCGCTTGCCCGGTATGTCAGCCGGCGGTGGCAATGACGGGGTCGTGGGTGTCAAGGCGGCAACGGCATCCACAGCGGCAGTGCACACTAAGAAGCAGCGCCCGCCACAGGTTCCAGCAAAGCCGCAGATGAAGGAGCCGCTACATGGAGCTGCAACCGAAGTAGATCTTTTGGATTCACTTGATGGTGACGGGGACGGCGGTTTAGGGGGCTGGGAGACATTGAAGCCCCAAATGCGGTAGTTCAGGTTACGGATGGGTGCATGGCAATGTGTCAAAGGGTATTTGTGATTCTTGAACAAAAAGGAAAAAAAGACTCGAGGGGTATCACGGATGCATAACGGCGTTTATAGAACTGGGTATTTGGTACTCCGGGAAGATGAGGCACTTGACTTTTCAACTTGTACTCATCCGGCTCGGCTATGTTTTTGGTAGGGAAAAAAAGACACCACGAGTATCTACACTATTCTTCTGCGAACATGATGGCCTGTTGCTGGGCTCGTTGCTGCAATTATACGTAGTGCTCTAAAGACATGAAAGTCTAGTGTATGTTGATTCTGATCATCGGGTATGAATCGGGTTCCAAAACCGCAAGGTCCCGATCGAATGCATTCTCAAATTAGAGCATTCCGTATATATATTTCGCATTATACCTATTTCCATGTGTGTATTTCTTCTACTGCATCTTTTACCCAGATTCTCGTTCTTGACATGGAAACGGGGATTCACACCAGGCTCACCACTCCTACGAATTCCTCCACGATCATCCCGAGTTCGAGTCAGCATTCGGCCCAGTTTTAGCTTGGGAAAAAAACTCAAAAACCCGGTCAGTAGAAGGATTGTTGACGGGCGTCGGGAAGCAGAAGAAGCAAAGTTCAAGACGGCGCCGGGGGTTATTCCTGGTTTTATTTGCATACAAGGAAAGGCCGAAAAAAGAGAAGGCGGTGGCAAGCAGCTTGGGAAACTTTTTTTTATAAAAAAGAGCCTAACGTGTGCTAGTGTTGTGCAGAGGTCGATCTTGTAAAACGATGATTGATTTCAAAAAAAAAGGAAGATTATTTCCCCCGCGTCTGTGACATCACCAACTGATCTTTGCCAAATTCTCATCTCGTCCATCGACCCCAGCTCCGATTTAGCCCTCGCCGACGACAGCCATAACGCAGAATCGAAGCCACCAACTTAAAATCCTCCGCCTAGCTTCTCTCGTACTTGCTTCTTCGACAGGAAAAGGGGGCCGCGGGAGTCGGCGTCCCCATCTTATGAAGATCATGACGGGCCGCTGTATAAAAATCTCTATCTCTCTGATCTAGCCCATCTTGACTCTGTCTCTCTTATCGGACTGTCTCTACAACTTCATGACCCTTTATACTCAACCCTTTCTCTTCTCTCTCCTCTCTCTTCTCTCTCTCCTCTCTCTTCTCTCTCTCCTCTCTCTTCTCTCTCTCCTCTCTCTTCTCTCTCTCCTCTCTCTTCTCTCTCTCCTCTTTCTTTCCTTCCCGTATTAGTCTACAACTCCAGAAGAACAATGTAACTTACACAATAATACCTCGAACCCACGCTCTCGACCAAAACAAAACAAACCCACTCTCAAACTCACTCACACCCGACCAAAACCGCCCTCCCCAACCATAAACTATGACCACAACAACAACCCAACCGCAACAGGCGAAGAAACCAACGTCCCCGCCGCCTCAACCGCGGCATTAAAGTCCGCCGAGACAGCGACATCGCCAGCGCCCTGCACGGCAAGATTATTCCCGTTCCTCGCCAGCGCGATGAGCC
>NJFT01000250.1:0-56495 GCA_002221725.1 Scedosporium boydii
CCCCCCCCCCCCCCCCCCCCCGCGCTGCTCCCCACCGAAAACCGTAGACCTTTCGAAGCGAGCAAGGCCGGATGTTACCAGACCTGCAGCGGGAAAGAAAAGCTGGAGGAACTCTGCCCTCGAGAAATATGATAAAATTGGATTTGTGGGGGAAAACTGGGATTCATATCTCTTGGCCAGGGAATGCTGGACAACGTGGCTGCAGGATGCAAGAAAGAGGAGCTTGTTTTTTTAAGGCTCCGACGACGGAAGACCGGATGTGAACCCGCGGTCCTTTTTTTGGCTGAGGGGATCACCCCAAGTCGTGCATCAAGCATCGTCGCAAGCAAGGCATCAGAGACCTGATGGTACGATAATATCGAAAACGAGCATCTACCCAAGACATCAAATGATCCTCTCAACCCCTCGTTGCTCGCGGAAATGTAATATGAGAAACAGCGTTTTGATATCTGGCCGGAGATGCGGCCTTTGTTTTGGCGCGCCACGTCGAGGCCCCTTTATTCAACTGGGTGAGGGGAAAGAGATGCAATATCAGAATGAATCTTTAGCTCGTAACCTATATGCCTGCTTTCGCAGATACGGACATGGAAAGGAATAAGAAAGAAAGATACAGAGAATATATCCAGAACCCGTGGAATCAAGCCATGCGATGACGTATATGCAGACCCCAAACACCATGCAAATGATAACAGAAACAATCCGAATCAAGGTCCTCTAAACAGTACAAGATCATCGCAGAGCCTATGCATAGCCCTCCAAAGCAAGGGACTCTTCCCTTGGCAAAGTAATCCCCGCCGCCCCTCAAATCCATATGCAGCTCATTCTCTCAGAAATCGCTCGCATCCAACATACCCCACACTATCATAACCCAGCAACCGAGAAGCTCAACAAGCTCCCCAGCGCCAAACCCAACACGAGACAAAGCCCCATGAAACCTCCCGCAGCCTCCCTCTCCCCCTCCTCTACCCACTCGCCCGCGGCCATCATGCAGCTCGAGCCGAGCCAGCCATTGGTCAACCCGAACACGATCTGCACGCCGAAGAGGTAGAAGAAGTCGCTCTGCACGACGGCCCCGCGGCCGCCGACGTTGCAGAGCAGGTAGAGCGGCAGGATGAAGATTCGCGCCAGGCTGATGAGGAAAAGCAAAAAAGGCCGGTGGCGCAGCGAGAAGGGAAGGGCCGTCGACACTCGGCCCGAGAGGTCGCCTAGGTTCCACATGAAGAAGGCGAAGGGCACGAACGCGGCGGGTTGGAAGATGGCGGGGACGCCGTCACCTTCGCCGCGGACCGAGAGGATTTTGGCCGTGAAGACGGGGAAGAACATGGTTGTCGAGAAGCAGATGATGATGGCGGAGGAGAGCCAGGGGAGCTTGAGGAAGAGCTTGATGGGGCTGGTGACTTTGCGCGCGGACCGTTCCGCCTCTTCGATGCTGGCCAGGGACTCGGCCATCTGGTCGGCTATCCGGTTTGCGACCAGGCGGTGGTGGCGCCGCGCGAGCGGGATAAAGGCCAGTAATGCGGCCAGCGACACGGCAACAGCTGTGAGGAAGTAGATGAAGGCGGATGTGCCGGAACCAGAGCCGGCATCTTCTGGTACTGGTGGCGGTGGTGATATTGATTCGTTTTCCCCTGCCGTGTTGGCGCCGGGTACGCTCAAGACGGATACTATCTGCACAATGGGGGGTAGCACACCCGCCACCCCTTGGCCGACCATAAGGGCCTGCATGTACTCCGACCTGCCGAAACTGGCAGCAAACGCGAAGGCCCCGTTCTGAATCAGACCGGTCGCATATGCCGTGAGGCCCACCATGACCAGCACGAACACGAGATACACGGCAGGCGACGCATCTTCGAGGAAAACGGTCGACGCGGCGAGCATGCTGAAGGTGACGGTATTGATGATGAGGGCGAGGTTTATCCGGAAGGGGTACGAGGCCGTCTGGTGCATGTGAGTGAGCACGAACATGACGACTAGGTTCGTAACGGTCGAGACGGTGATGATGGCGGATTGGAAAGTGTCTGCTATCCATTTTTCTTCTTCGAATCGTTTGTGGAAGTACACAGCAGCGGCGAGGAACATGTTCCTGTAGTACAGCAGGGTCAGTGGGTTCCTTTCACACACCACAACATACGAGAGGCTGGGATCGTCAAAAGTTGGGAAGCCCGTCGCGAGAGCGGGCGGTGCCACATGGGTTATTCAAACGTACCATGCCCAAAGCATTGCCATTCCTAGTAGAACGAAGATAGCATATTCGAACCACGAAAATGGCACTTCTTCTTCTCCCCCATCGTAATAATCGTAGTGGTCGAGGACATCCGAATTCTCCAGCTCCGACGTGTCCTCCGCAAGTCGCTCGTACTCCTGTGACGACCTAGGCGTGGAGCGACGCCCCAGCAACCTCTGTAGGCGATCCATCCTCGATTTTAAAGTATTTCAAGTAGGAAAGGGGCGGGGGATTTTCGATGTTATATGTACACAAGAGGTATAAGATGGTTCGATGGTTCGTCGCAAAAGGCTTGATGTTATCGGCACAGCATGGAAACGTGGGCGGATATCGCGAGGAGATGGCCCGAAAACGGATGGCTAGGTTCTACGGGGCAAGTCTTGAGTCACGCCTTGCCATAAATCGCAGGAGAAGTTGAGAATGAGACGGAAAATAGAGGTGGCAGGAAAAAAAGATGGTCAGAGAAGCAGCGCGCAATAAATTGGGATAGAGGAAGGCGTTGATGTTTGAGGCAGCCACCTGGAAAAGAGAGAGCAAAGCTTCGAGATGGGTTGAAGAGTCAATCTGCGTCACGCTCCGTCGCCGCCGTCTACTGTCAAATCAAATCAAATTGTATTGGTCCTCGAAACTGTCAGCCTGGGGGCCTTGAATGTTGAAGATGTCTGGTCGCAATTAGTGATTCCAGCCCCTCTGTCCTAGCCCCGGACAGCGCTGGGCGCGGCTAAACCCACTGAAACAATCCCTCCATCCCGCTAAGCCCCAGGTGTCTCGGTCCTCGAGCTGCGGGGTCACGCGCAAAATCTCGCCGTCATTGTGGCAACTTGAAGAACAAGAAAAAGAACGAAAAAAAAAAGAAAAAAAAAACCCCCCCGATAAAATCCCGGACCGGTGTGGAACATCAACGAAGTCTCACCGCAAGAACAAAGCCAGGAACGACCCTCAACCTCCTCGTCTCGTTGACATCGTGAAATGTAAAAGAGTGCAGATCTCCCGCTCCACGTTCCCCGATCCCTCGCTCGGAAGCGAAACATTGTTGTAACATCTCAATTTTCCACCCCGCGAGAAGAGGGAAAAAGGAAAGAAAAAGTAGCCGAATTGTCCTTGACCGCTTTTCTTCACTCGAGTCATTCACTTTCGTCAGCTGTGCCGTCTTGGGGCCGGCGTAGAGCCGCCCTCGATGTCTTACCTGGAGCCCACGACGCCACGATAACGTCATGTCTACAAGAGGGGGAAAGATGGCATCAGGGATATATTTTTATAGGTACTCTCCTCGGAAAATTCGCCCGTTCCTCGACTGGACCATTGGGCGGCATAATACACACACTTAAACACGTTCCTGTCTGGCGAAGTCCACTTCTAGATTCATCTTGGTAAAGTATTGAATTATGATTGTCTTGTTATCAAGCCGGCCTACCTACCCCTAGGCCTTGTCAGCCGCGCTCCGTTCATCGGAGTGAGCAGTGTGAGAAAGAAAAGAAGAAGAAGAAGAAAAGTTAAAACCACATCTTTGCTTTTTTGGACCCCTCAATCTCTTGCCGCCCCTGTATCCCCTCACTCATCTTCCTATGTGCCAATCTCCCGCCTATTCTCATACCCTAGCCACACTTACTGCGAGGGGTTATCCGTCGGGAAACGGTCCACGAACTTAAAGGTTCGGAGACCATCCTTGAACGAGTCCACGACGGACGAGGTATCATTGTGGGTATACACTCCCGGACCCCTCTGAACGACACTGCCGTCGAACGCCCTGGACCCAGAGCCAACAGCAGCGACAGGCTTGCCCCAGTTATACGAGTCCTCGAGCGTCTGGGTGGGCCGACCTCTGGGGTACAGAGGGTTAGTGGCGTTGGCGCCAAAGAGCGCCTCGGTCCCCTTGGTAATGACGAGGCCGTCAAAGGCGTTGGCGCGAATACCCGAGTAAATAGCATCGACGCCATCGGCGTATCTCTCGGCGACGACGATCGTCGAGACGCCCTCCTGGTCAAACTTGGACTTGAGGTCCCTCGCTTGCGAAAGGGAGTCGCTGTCATTAACGGTAGCGAGGACGCCAACCCTGAGACCAGCAATCGTGGGCAGAGGGTCCTTAAGGACAGAAAAGCCCGCCGTAGTGTTGTCGTGGTAATACGTGGGGTCAGGGTTGGGGACCGGGAGGCCGAGAGCCGTGGCCACACGCGCGGCGATATCGTTGCTGATTTTGTTCAGTTGCGTGATGACGTTGTTCTTGACCGTGTCGGACTTGACATGGCTGGTCTCGAACCGGATGGCGTCGACTACCTGCTGCTGCTCGGCGGGGGTAAGGGAGTTGTAAAAGAGGCGGGGCTGAGACCAGTGGTCGTCGAAGGAAGAAGGAAGGGCTCGGACGTAGTCGCCCTGAAGCCTACGTTGCGGTGCGGTAAAGAAGCCGCGGCCGTCGGTCTCGTTCGCTTGGTTGGGCAGGTTATTGTGAAGAGAGTTGGGCGAATCTGGACGGGTGAACCCGGTCAGCAAAGGTCTGGGTTTTGCCAAGCAGCTCGCCTCTGGGGCTGGAAACTTACAGTGGATAGTGTTGCCGTGAATCATCATCTGCGCGGCTCCGTCTCGATTGTTATTATGGACATCCGTAATCGGACGGTTGATGGGAATTTGCTCAAAGTTGGGACCACCATGACGGCTCAGCTGAGTATCAAGGTAAGAGAAGATACGACCCTGAAGCAAAGGGTCCTCGCTAAAGTCGATTCCGCGAACAATGTGACCGGGTTGGAACTTTTTTTGCATCAAATGTCAGCACTTGAATCCTGAAATCTCTCACCCCATCAAACACTTACCATGATCTGCTCAGTCTCGGCAAAGTAGTTGCGAGGGTTGGTATCAAGCGTCAACTTTCCAAGCTTCTGCAACGGCGCGATTTCTTCGGGGATGATCTTGGTGGGGTCAAGCACGTCGAAGCCGTGAGCCTGCGCTTGGTCTTCGTCCACAAGCTGCACGGCAAACTCCCACTCGGGGGCGTGTCCGGATTCGATGGCCTGCCAGAGATCGTCGCGGTGGAAATCGATGTTGGTGCCGGCGGTGACTTGGGCCTCTTCCCAGACAAGGCTGGCCTTGCCCTGGAGGGTCTTCCAGTGGAACTTGACAAGCTTGGATTCGCCCCTGTCGTTGACGAAGCGGTAGGTGTTTACACCGAAGCCATCCTAATGGGCGCAGGCAATATTAGCGAAAGTCATGAGCGGAAATTTTTTGGGATCGATCCTACCATGTGCCTATAGCTGCGAGGGATACCAAAGCCAGACATGGCGAAGAAGAGAGTGTGAAGAGCAGTGCTCTGCATGCTGAAAAAGTCCCAAGCAGAATCGTGAGCGGTTGCGGCCTGAGGGATCTCGCTGTCGGGCCCCGGCTTGCCGGCGTGGATCACGTCGGGGAACTGAATGGCATCTTGGATAAAGAAGACGGGGATGTTGTTCCCAACGAGATCCCAGTTTCCTTCATCGGTGTAGCTAACGGTCAACATTGGTGTTAGTCGGACCTTGTTAAGCCCAGGATCCAGGGTGGAGGTTTCAATTGGGAAGACATACAATCGCGTCGCAAAACCGTGGACATCGCGAACGGTATCAGGACTGCCCCTCGATCCAAGGACAGTCGAGAAGCGCACGAAAACAGGAGTCTCCTTGCCCTCGGAGCTCAAGAAGGAGGCGGCAGTGATGTTGCTATAGTCGCCGTAGCTGACGAACTTTCCATAGGCACCAGCGCCTCGGGCATGGACAACACGTTCGGGTACCTGTTAATTCCCTGTGTGAGCGTCAAAGAATCTCCAATTGATCCCACAGAAAAGCTCGGGGAAATGAAGAGGGGCATGAGAAAGGTTCTCTAGTTTCAAAACGTACTCGCTCATGATCAAACCTGGTAATCTTCTGCCTGAAAATGAAATCCTCGAGCAGCGTCGGACCCCGATCTCCGGCTCTCAAGCTCCTCTGGTCTGCAATCGGTCCACCAACATCCGATGTCATGTAAACGTCGCCATCTTCGACGTCGTTATGCTGGATGAAGGAGCGAGAGTCACCACCGCTGCCCTGCTCCTGCCTCGTCTTGAGCCTATTCGCAAAGGGGCATTGACCCGACACTAGGGAAGCCATCGTCGAAAGGTTTAGTAGAGCCAAAAATGGCAGGTTCGTTTGGAATGGGTTCTTCATCTTGACGAGTCGGCCCGGTTGCACACGAGTTCGGGAGCTTTTATATAGAGGACCTTGATGTAATAGTTAGCGAAGGTGAAGGAAGGCTGACGTCGAGGCGACGATCAGTTGTTCAGTGACGCCAATTTAATTTCAAGATGATTAGGAAGATTGGAAGGGTCCTGCCAGGGTCCTACCAGGGTTCAACCAACTTTTATCTTTTTTTTTTTCTCTTCCGGGGTTTCTTTTCTACTGACGCGTGGCGAATGGGGAAGGGAAACTTTGATCCTACCTTTTCTATCAAAGTTTCGGGACAAGAACGGAGGTTCGAAAGAAGTTTTGGGTGGCAAGAGGTTTATGTGTAACGGATAGCTGCCGGGCTGAGTGAATTGTCCTACTCTCTCAATGGCCTTGGTCGTTAGCTCATTGAGGATCGTTCTTGCTCACACGGGCCATGAAGCTCGGATATACGGGGTAGAGCATATGACGAGAGTTGACGAGCTTGTGATGTCTAGAGCTGGGGAAGAACGACCTTGATATGCTTTCCAGATCTCGAGGAGATTGCCACGGTTCGGGGCTCCGTTGTGTCTACGGGAGCCATGGCTTCCTTCCTCGTCTCCGCTTTATTACCTCGTGCCCATTCTCATCTACATCAGGAACTTTGGACCGAGACATACATGGGTCATTCGAGATTCATTTCTCGTTTCTACGGTGAATAGTTACTTCGTTGGAGCCAGAGCGGACGAGTGGAATGATACCACCACGCCGGGTATCTGCATCTCGAGGCCCGCGATATCAACACTCAGGCCCCCCGAAGGTCCGGAGGTTCTCTGGAGTAAGTGGGGATTTGCAGAGCCAAGAAAAACAAAAAAAAAAAGATTAAAAATAGAAAAAGGAAAGCGAATATGAACGAATAACGGTCGACGTAAAGTCGCCCCATCACGGCACATGTAATGTGATTCATCCCACATGCGTGGATTGGGATTCAAAGGTTTTATTAGTGTTCGTGTCCTGCTTGTGGTTACGTGTAGTGTAGTAGTTCCGAACGCTATTCACACTAGGGATATTGGTAGATTCTTAAGCGCCCAGTAGAGGTGGAGGGGATTGGGATCGTCGAGATGCTGCAAGAAACAGCACGGCGGAGGAGGTTGGAATTGTCGATCTATTTTCGGGCACAAAGGTGGATTTGCGCTAGCTGGATGTTACGGCGTGATGCAGGGAGAGAGCATCAACGAATGAGCGCAAAAAAGGTATCAGGTAAAGCGTTGGTCAATATGGTAAATTGCCTCACGTAATTTCGTGGAGATTTCTCTTTTCCAGTGGAGATTAACTGAGCGAGAAGAGGAAACAAAGGATTTGCGGCGTTTTGACATATCATCGGGATGTTATTGGGACGCGCACCCGTAGCCATGTCTCGGTATGATATCGGCCTAGAGACAGGGCTGAGACTCAAGCTCCGACCGTTTTCTTTCTATCTTTTCTTCTTTCTCTGACGTTTAATCTAGCCGTGGAGTTGTTTAGTGTAGATGTTCGATATTACGATGATATAGACGTACCATCGACACCCGATGGGGGACCCGGACCCGGACAGGGATTCCATGATGTTAACCTTTCGGGTCTCTATTCGCCGGGACCCATCCGGCATTGACTCGGCACTTTGCCACATGAGGCGAGCAACGGTGTGCCGTCAGCGAAGCCTCATCACTGATCATAGCCGATACTATTGGTGGGAATCAGCCATTGACGCCAGGCCATAGAGTTTCTTCAGGAACGACTACGTAAGTGTAGATGTCCATGCGGTGCGAGCATTTCAAATCAAGTTCCCCGTTGTTGAAATTCGGACGAGCCCATTGGATCGACCGAGGGCCGGTGGGGACGTGATCGTCTGCGAATGCATGTCTTGGCTTGCCAAGCGGAGAGGAGCTGCAACCGTCATCTGTTGCGTATGCGTAGATATCCTCGTGAGATTCTGAGCAAACTCTGACCGAAAGTGCCCTTGCAGTGTTGTAACCTTGACCCGCTCATCAATGCTGCCATTGGCATTGATCAATTGACGTCGACTCAGAAGGTCGGCGAGGTTGGAATGAATTGCGACGTTGAACAAGTACCGTGGATAACGGGCGGCGCGAAGCTAACGAATCGTTTCGTACTTTATTCTGAGCTCACCTCAGAGTGGGCTCCAATCAGACACGGTCAAGGTCGGATTCCCTGTTTGCAAGCATCAACAACTGCCAAGTCCATATCAAAATAGCAACACTACTACCATCATATGATGAGCTTTAGGACTCTGGATGCTCTCGGTTGTCTGAGGGCTCGGGGGTTGCACTCCGGATCGAAATATCGTATCACTCCGCCATTTCTTTGCCTGTTGGTGTTCGGGTTTGACAAGTGTACCCGTGTCGCTAGAGAAGAGTTTGGTATGGCTTTCGAGAATCGTAGCATCCTACAGACTCTGACCGTCCCTTCTGGTCTGATTCGTAGGTCATTAAACTCTGGATTTCGGGAGGCGATATAACACGGTTCTCTTCAAAAGTCCCGGTAAACCACGTCTCCGTCGAGGATCTAGATCGTCTAATATTTATTAATATATTCCCTGCAAGGGGTGCGAGGCGGGCTGCAAATCCAAAAACCCGTGCGGACTTGTTGTATCGCGCATTTCGGTACTATCTCTCTCATCCCAGATGAACGTACGAAGTAGATGAGGGGGTGTGCCGGTTCGCCCCAAACATACGTCGTGGTAACAAGGGATCCCGGGGTTCAGAACCCGGACTGCCCGAGGAGAGAAGAGGAAACATGGTCTTTAATGAAGCGAAATCGTCCGGTTACTACGTCGTTAACAGACAAGTTGTGCCGTGAGCGGTGTACGGTGAGCGGTGTATTCCGGTGTGCGGTGTATTCGGGTGAGACCACCGAGGTTAACGGTTAAAAGTTTCCGACTGCTCAACGACAGCTGACTCTCTCACCTGGGTATGAAATATGAATGCCCAATTTCTTCTATAATGGTAAAAAGAAAGAAAAGATTGTAGGTTTCAATGCCTAGAGTAGCTGGTTAGAAAATTAAAAAAAAGAATGGCAAAAAGCTCACTCGCGCTCGCGCTCGGGATCGAATCACCGAGAGCTTGTCGCGTAGCTACGAAAATTGCAATTTTCTAACCTTCTGAGCGCTCCACTGACCACTTGGCCATTGGTCGCAGTGTTGCTGCTTGAGCTGCTCGGTTGGAAGTTCTTGCCGTAGCCTCGTCTATAAAGTTATTCACATCTCTCGTATCCAAGAAAATAGAAGGAAGGAGGCAGCGGTGTCCAAGAGGTGTGGTGCACCTTCCACGGTGAGAACGGGGGTCAGCAGGTGCGCATACATTGGGAAGCCGCGAGGGCAAACATCGACTTGTATCCGATCATGTTAGCTCTGAACCTCTGCGGGCGTTGGTTCCATCGTGTTGGTTCGGCAAACACTCGAGATTACCCAAAAAGTCCCAGACTCCCGGTCTAGAGTATGGTTCAACTGCAGGATGCGGCACACCGGGCGCGTGCGCAGCCACTTACACGCGGCATCACTCTCCCTTGCGTTGGGAAATGTGCCTTCTGATCTCCCCCTTGCGTCAATAAATGAACCAAGCTCGCATTCCGCCTTAATCCCTTGCTTCATGTGGTGTACGTACGAAGTTTGCTTGCAGCTTGTGCTCATCGAAGACAATGGGTGAACAGGCCGCAATTGAAATGACACTTCCTGGGTTCGTGAAGAATCAGTGGGGATATGACATACAGAAAGCCTCGAAGAATTTTCGCAATCTCCAACCTGGCCGACTGGTTTCTTCAAGGGAGCGGACTGATGAAGTCTCATACTCGCAGGACTGAGAGCTCGGGACAGTGGTCTATCGACTTCTACGCCCGTCCCAACAATGACTCCCAACATTGGATGGTAATATGCAGTTTGCTAGTCTTGTGCAGGAGGCGACCAGGAATCTCATCACCTACCCTTAGTGGATTTTACATATAACTTGGAAATAGGTGACTGGAGATCGACTTGAGTCCTCGAATATACAAACGTGCTTTGGGGGTACCCTGTTGAGGAGCACGCGGGGAGCAAGCCACCCAACACACAAACCGCAAGCAAACCACCGCCATCTCCAGGCTATGTGTGATGCAACTCGGACATGTTATGGTAGAGCCGTTGGCTGGTGTTTCCTTCGTGGTTACTGAATATTTCCGTTTCATAAAAGTGCAATCTATAATAAGCGAATTCTTTGCCATCTACTCCGAGCCCTTGGGCTCTTCACCTGTTTCCTAGTTTATCGCTAAAACGCAGCGTATCCAAGATCTCTTCGCGCTCAATGTCTAAAAATTCATCCCAGGCTTCGCTACGGGCCGGTAATAGCGATGGAGAGTCGGCTGTCGATTCGGATAAGTGAGCCTGCCCTCATATAGGAATCAACTATTATCATCGGGAAGACTCTAACGACTGCAACCCCGCCCTAGCGAGAGCTCTACAACATCGGTTATACCAAGCATACTCACATCCCGTCAGATTCACGGAAGGTCGTATCAGAATTTCAGCACTAACACCGAGTATTGGTATGGAAGGGAGATTTTATACATAATAGAACTCGCTTACAGCTGCCCCACAGGGCGCCGAACGATGAGAAGCAAAGGGAAGCTTGGGATATGACGTGAGCATGCATTCTCCTTCGAAGGGAAACCGGGCTTTATTGACCATGGGCATTCCTATTGCCACCGCCGTCTATGGAGCAGTCATGGAGTTCTTCTCATGGCTCTAGATGGCAAGCTTTTCCAAGCTCCTATATCCCCCGACACGATATGCAAGCGCATTCTTGATATCGGCACGGGAACAGGTCTCTGGGCTGTGTAAGTCCTAAACCGCTTTCCTCTCCCATTTTCAACATACCTCGAAACATATCCCTCTAATGGTCTTGGCCAGAGATGTTGCCCAAGCCTACCCAAACACGGAAGTAATCGGCACCGACATCACCCCTATGCAACCCATCTTTGTCCCCAACAACCTCTCCCAGCTCGACGACGCCCAACTCCCCTGGACCTTCCCGGACAACCACTTCGACTTCATCCACACCCGCGGCCTCGTAGGCGCCATCAAAGACTGGCCCTCCCTCTACTCCGAGATATACCGCTGCCTCAAATCCGGCGGCTGGATCGAGCACGTCGATTTTTCCCTCGAAGCCAAAGCCGACGATGACTCCCTTCCGAAAGACTCTCCGCTGCGCACCTGGGCCGACGTGTTAATCCGCGCCGGAGACAAGATGGGGAGGACGTTTCGCGTGATCGACGAGAGTCGGAATATGCAGTTGATTCGTGGCGCGGGATTCTTGAGGGTGAGGGAGAGGCGGTTGAAGTTGCCCTTGGGCGAGTGGCACGGGGATGCGAAGTGGAAGACGATTGGGAAGATTATGCAGGCGATGTTGGATGATAGCATTGATGGGTGTGGGATGTATGTCTTGACGTGTATGTTGGGGTGGAAGCTTGAGGAGGCGCAGGCCTATATTGCTCAGACGAAGAAGGTGTTGAAAGATAATTCTGTTCACGCTTATTTTGAGGCGTAAGTTCTCTCCTCTCGCGGTCTTGTTGGATCCGGGACTAACATCTCTTCACTAGGTCAATTGTGTTTGCCCAGAAGCCACTTAATGCATTGTCGTAACGTTTTTTTGCGTTACCACTTGTGGAATCAAAGCGCTGTGTTTAAGGAAATATAATAGGGTATTAGCGTCAAGAACTGTCTATGTACTTAGGTCCTCAGAATAACTAATTGATCCATCATTTTTTCGACCGCGCCTTGAATGACCTCAAAGGATCCGACCGTTTCTTCCCAACCTTGAACTTTTTATTCCGCCTCTTCCTGTCGTGCTTGTTAAAGCCCACAAAGCCCACCTCCTGCGAGGTGAGACCCTTCTTGCCCTCCGCCGGTAGCAAGTAATCAGGCACGTGCTTAAGGTGCGCTTGCGTTCTCGCGGCCCTCAGCTCCCCGTCGTGCCGCAGGTGCTGGAGCTCCGTCGGATTCTCTTCAAAATGCCGCTTTAGCTTCTCGCTCTTGAGGAGCTCTTCTCGCAATTCTCTCGTTCGCGCCTCGCGGATAGCCACCCTCGTAACGGCCCTCAGCGCGTCGTTCATTCGGTATCGGAACGCCTCCACCTGCTCCATGTCAAAATTGTACGGCTTGACCTGCTTGTCTAGCTTCGCCTGTTGCTTTTCTATCCTCGCGAGAATCTTTTCGTCGTTCTCTGTAGACTCTACCCAGGTAGGGACGTGCTTTCGGTACTGCTCTCGGGGGATGACGAAGGAGAGAGCCATACCGCGCTGACCGGCCCTTCCTGTCCTTCCTATCCTGTGCGTGTAAGACTTGGCGGAGGTGGGTAGGTCAAAGTTGATGACGCAGGCGACGTTCTTGAAATCGATTCCTCTGGAGACGCCAAACTCCTTGTCTCTCCGTGACGTCTTCCGCTTCTTCTTCTTCGGGGGTTCTTGGGACTTCGACTCGGTTGTGCCGTCTTCCACCGCCACCGCCTCTTCCGATCCGTCTTTGGGCGTCTGTTCATCGCCAATGACCTCGTTTTCGTCAGACGCGATAATGATATCGTAAACATTCTTGTTAAACTCTTCGACGACGTGTATCCTCGAGTTCACTGGAAGCTCAGAGTTGAGAATACAACTGCGGATGCCGAATTGTTCAAAGTAGAGCTTTAAGCGGTAGCAGCGATCCACATCGGAAACAAATATTATGCTCTTCCCCTTGATAAGTTTCAGTTTGAAGATGACGTAGACGAGGAGGAACTTTTCGTCTTCAGCACATCTACCGCGAATCGAGTTAGTGTAACTGTCAACTAGAAAGGAGGAGCTTGCTGTGGATACATACTTGACAACATATTGTTCAATACCTTCACCGTCGCCGTCCTTCTCTTCCAGATTAAGAACGGCGGGGTTCCGAGAAAAGATGCCCTTGAGCGTGTTGACTTCTGTTGTAAGGGTCGCGCTCATAAGGATCGTTTGGACGCCCTTGGGGAGCTTCTTGGCAACGTTCCGCAAATCATCCTCGTAGCCATATGAAAGCACAAGATCAGCCTCGTCGAGGACAAGATGTGTGAGCTTATCAAGTGATAAAGCAGACGAGCTTATATTCGACCACGTCCTTGCGGGGGTAGAAACGACGATGTCGGGGGAGTTGGAGAGGAGGGAGCGCTGCACTGCCTCAGAGACTTTATCGGTCAACTTGACAGCCTGGATGTCCTTTGCACAGAAGGCGGCGAGTGATTCGATGACCTTGTGGACTTGATCTGCAAGTTCTCGGGTCGGTACAAGAATTAGCGCGGAGGTGAATGCATCGGAGTTTGTCTATAGAAAGGAAGAGTTAGTTTCCGTCACTTTTGATCACTTATGCACTGGAAAAGAGCTTCGACTAACCTGCTTCCTTTTCAAGACCGCTTGAAGGACTGGGAGGAGATATGCAGCAGTCTTTCCCGAACCGGTTTTTGCCTTTGCTAGGACATCCTTTCCTTCCAACGCAAGTGGTATAGCCTTGGCCTGGACCAAAGTCGGCTCTCTGTACTGTTCTTGGGCTATGGCCTGTACTAGTCGAGGGTCGAGGCCAAAGTCGGAAAACGAAGCCTTCTTATCGTCATTTTCTTTGGTTGCAGGCTGCAATTCTTTGGCAGCCGGTTCGTTGTTTTCGTCAAGTTTGCGCTTCATGGTGGGCGGACTGGCTGGATCGGTTGTTGCTCTGTGGTCTCTGGCAGTCTGCTCGAGTACAAATCACAAGCGTTCGCGAAGTCGACTTTGACCTTCACATTTCTTGAAAATTTCTGGCTTATCGGAGTGGAGGGGCTCTTATCGGAAATTCCCTTTTTTAGCCGATTACCCTCTTAGAGAGATAGTTTTGCGTTTGCATGCATATTGGGAGGCAATGGAGCTATCGTACATATCGGTTAATGGTTTGAAACTCGATGCCACCTTAAAATGCAGGAATAAATTGGTGGTCCGTGCATCGGGTGTGCTTCCTCCAGTCAGAATCGGGCGTTGCGCCAGTTCAAGGCCGCAGTTTCCACAGCAACGCGCCCTCGATCTTCCCGAACCGACTTCTTCTGACCATTCCTTGTTTGTTTACCTCCACCACCACATCTTGGTAGCCGTGTGTAGCATCCTGCGGCTATATCTCAGGAGCCTTTGAACCATTATTAAACAACGAACCGAACACCCAGACACACACCCTCCAACGAACACTTGTACAAAAAAGACAATATTGTCCTATCCCAAAACAAATCGTCTTCCTCCTTTTGGCATTCCGCCAGACAACTGCTCGCAGTTTATCAGAGAGAGAGGCGCAATATCGTCTGCGATATAACTCTTGCCTGCCTTGTCCATCAAGAACAGAGTCTACGGATTCGGCTACAAGGTTCACCTGCGCGCTCGCTAACGACAGAGAGTGGTCTTCCACTACAGCATTGAGTAGTCTACTCTGGTTAGAAGCAGTCTTGGGCCCGACCTTACCAGCCATTTTGATTGATATAACCTGTCGTGTCGCCCACCTTTCTCAACCGGCCCCAACCTTGACCTCATGCACCCAAGAGCATCAATTGCCTCTATTTAACCTTCGGGAGTTGAGGAACTAAAGGCATTGCATGCTGGGGAGCATGTCATCTACCGACCCGGTAAGGATCACCAGAACTGATCGACGGCAAGAGGTAAGAAGAACAACAACAAAGCTAACAGAATCCACCAGGTTCAACCTCTGCGCCTATCTAGGAACTCAGCAATGTCGTCGCCGACCAAGAAGGGTGCCATCCCTCGCGCCCTCACAGAGATTTCCCCATCCGAGAAGCGGAGAAATTCCCCGAGCTGGAACCAAACAACAAAGGTTAGTCCGTTTCTCTCGCAATACCTAGTTGAAGGCAGAGCGGCGCTGACGGGATTGAATTTAGAAGATGAACTTCCAGCAGGATTCGTCTCCTTTCCAGTCCTCGCCCCTTGAAGCCAAGACGTCACCCAGGGTTTTCTGGCAGAATCGTAACTCGAGCACCGAGAATAGCCTGTACGGTGGGCTCTCCGGCTCTCCCTCACCACTCCGACGCTCCTCCCTTGAGCGCCTCCAAAAGGCATCTAGGGTAAAGAACAGCAACATTCTCGCACTAGAGCAGAAGCAGGAATACGATCCTACCCGTATTCCCCATATTGAGCGACCCCTTGCTAAGGTTCAAGGGAATGCCTTCGGCGGAAGAGGGGCTCTTGGTCTGCGCTCCGAGGCGCCAGCAGCCTCTGAAAGGAAGGGCCACCAAAGAAGCCAAAGCAAAAACGATATTCCTTTGTACAGCCCCACGAAGGCCACTGCTCCAGAATCTTCCCAAACGGACAACCCACCCCAGACACCAAAGAGGGAGCAAGGTTCACCTATCAAGTCCTCTCTCTCTACCTCTAGGTTCAAGAGTAGCTTCGACGAAGCCACTGGCACCTGGACTATGGAGTCGCAGGCTGAGACTTATCGGACCCTCCATCGACATACCAAGAGCGTCACCTTTGATGCCGCACCCCCTCAAGTGAATGAGTACGAGATGGCGACTCCCGACTTGTCATCTATTGGCTCCAACTCCCGCGAAGGTAGCTATGAGTCGGATGAGGACGATGAGTACAATCCTTTCTACCACCATCATGAAGGCGACGAAGCAGACGACAGCTTCGATGCCTCGCTCGAGGATACAGATAAGACTCCTGTCGTGGGACCGGATGACTGGCGACACGATAGCCCAATGAGGGGCGGTGACGATCCCTTTTATGACTCTAGCCCCGCCCCTGAGGGCATGCTTACCCGAGCTTCAGTCGGACACCAAACTCATCAGCGAACCGATTCCAGCAACTCGAACTCCGAACACAGACCCCTTCCTCCTCTGCCTGGTATGGGTTCTGGTTCGTTCTCGCGGGGCTCTCCCGGACTTTCGGCTACTGCTGAGAGGATGCTTGGCTCTCACAGGAGCCTGCCCTCGCCGCCCCCGGCGTCGGCTAGCAAGTCTGAGATCCAAAACATTGGCAACGGCAAGATGACTCTCGAGGAACGGTTGAAGCTTATGATGCTCTCCGATGACGGTAATGCCGCTAAGACCGCTGCCGAACAGCAACGCGAGCGTCGCATGCGCCGTGCCGGTGCTCGAGACAGGTTCAGTAGCCCATCCTCCGAGACGACTGATACAGCCAGCCAGGCTGCCCTTGAGGCCGAGGAAGAAGGTGACACTATTGGTGACATCTCGGGCTTGGAGGAGTACCAACTTCCTCCTCGCATTTCCCGCGAGTCCATTCTTCGCCGTGTCAATGGCAATCGCATTTTTGACAGAGAATCAGACTACCATTTCTCCTCGCCTCCTCCTTTCAGCCCCGAGCGCCCTCTGCCACTAGATCCTGATGTTCCTATCCCATCTACTGAAGAGGACTCTATTCTCGATGATGATCAAGGTAGCGTTATTGTCCGGCCTGATTTGGCTGAAAGGGAGGACACCTACTCGTTCCGGGAGATGTCTATCGATCAAGATGAGGAGCTCGTCATCCACGAGGACAAGGACGATGACTCGGCTAGCCACTACTCTGAGAGCGCAGCTTCTGTGCTTGCTACGGAGCAGCAGAACATGGAGGATATGGAGGACCCCCCCGAGGAAGACCTCACTCCACATGCTAGCCCTATCGAGGAGAAACTACCTCTCCCCGAGGAGGCCGCTGCTCCTCCTAACCGACCCAGTTTGAACGGCCCAGTTCTCCCTCGCCCGGACCAAATTGGAGGGCCTACGATGGCGGAGGCCCATGCTTACCTCCAGCGGCCATTCACTCCTGATGAGCGACCTCCTCTCTCAAAACCCGAGTATGACGGCTCTGGGTGGGGAGAACCTGATGAGTATGAGGACGATGAGTCTGTTTCTGGATCGGTGATCCACCATCCTGTCAACGACTACGATGAGGAAGAAGAGGAACAGGAGGAAGAAGAGGAGGAGGAGGAGGAGGAGGAGGAGGCACCTCCGACTCCGGAAATCCCAGAGCAACTAGCCACTATCAAGTCCGCCTCTGGCTCGAAGCTGAGGACTCGTCCCTCGGCAACCCCCTCTGACATTATGGCTATGCGAGAGGCTAGGCGGCAAGTGAGCCGTGAGCTCGCCCCAGAAGTTCCTCCCATCCCCGAGCGCCACCTGAGCCGACGCTCTCGTGACCTTGAGAACGATTTTTCCAGCAGCACCGAGGACTACATGGAGAGACATCCCAGCTTTAAGAAGCGCAGTCTCACGTTGGATCTTGACTTGGGCCTGAGTCTCGATCAGGATTTCGACAGGGTTATCGAGGCACAAAAGGTGGCTTTTAACCAACTCCTAAACGATTCGCCAGAGAAGGCCACAAGTAGTGGCCACCAAGCCGGACAAGCGTCGGGCACCGCGACTAAAAAAGATCTGTCGTCAGAATTACAGAATGCTAACTCTACTACTCAAAAACAGCGTGGCTACCTCATGCGCCAGAATACCAAGCTCGTTGCCGCGAGCGACAAGGATCCTGATGATAGGTGGAAAGCTCGATCTGCCGGCAACTCGCCCGTCAAGGCGGACCGACCCCAGTCGTGGACTGTTGAGCCTTGGAACGGTAAGGTTCGACCAAGGAGTGTTAGGAAGCGACAGGGTGGTATGAGCGGACCAGTCCCTCCTCTTCCGGGCCAGGAGAGCAATGCCGTTGGACTGAATCCCCTCGCGGAGGAGGACTTTAACGCTGAGCTTGCTACCGAAGAGAGCGGCGAGAGGGGACGATTGTTTGTCAAGGTGATGGGTGTCAAAGACCTCGACTTGCCACTTGCCAAGAGTAGGTTTATCTTTTTTCCGCTCCCGGCAAAACGACATGAAGGGTGAAATGAAACACTAACATTCACACAGCTGAGAGGACATGGTTCAGCTTGACGCTGGATAACGGTGTGCACTGCGTGACCACGGCCTGGCTTGAACTTGCCCGCAATGCACCCATCGGCCAAGAGTTTGAGCTCGTGGTTCCTAATGACCTCGAGTTCCAGCTCACGCTGAATGTGAAGCTGGAGAAGCCTGCTCCTGCTCCCATTGCTGCTTCCCCCACCAAGGCCAAGGCCCCCAAGACCAAGACTTCGACCTTTGGTCGCATGTTCGCGTCGCCGAAGAAGCGCAGGGAAATGGAGATGCTAAGGCGGGAGGAGGAGCAGAGACTCGCCATGCAGAGAGATGCCCAGACCCGTCAACTGAGCGCAGCCCCTTCGGCCTACGACCTCCTCTCTCCCCTTGTCGCCGAGGACGGTAGCTTCGCTCGCTCCTACGTCTGCCTCAAGGAGCACGAGTCGAGGTGCTTCGGTCGACCCTACCTCGTTGAAGTTGCCTGCTTCAATGAGTGGGCTACGGAGGAGGCCGGCTTCGCGTCGAGCGTCAAGAGTAAGCGCGGAACAACAGCCGTCGTCAGGCGTGCGCCGTACAAGATTGGCAAGCTTGAGCTCCAGCTCCTCTTTGTCCCCCGACCTAAGGGAGCTACCGATGACGATATGCCCAAGAGCATGAACTCGTGCATTCGTGAGCTGAAGGCTGCGGAGGAACGTCTTTCCAGGAACTGGGAGGGCCATCTCAGCCAGCAGGGTGGTGACTGTCCTGTAAGTGCCAGGCTCCAATTGTCATTTATTTATTTCCCATCTTCGAGGAGTATTCATTCTGACGCGTGTTCTTAGTACTGGCGTCGCCGTTACTTCAAGCTCGTCGGCACCAAGCTGACAGCTTACCACGAGGCTACTCGCCAACCTCGTGCAACTATCAACTTGGGCAACGCCAAGCGTCTCATTGATGATAGGCGCACACTAACAGAAAAGGAGACAACCGGCAAGGGAGGCAAGCGCCGTCGATCCGCATTCGCCGAAGAAGAGGAGGGCTACATGTTCGTCGAAGAGGGCTTCCGCATTCGTTTCAACAATGGCGAAGTCATAGACTTCTACGCCGACACGGCCGAGGACAAGGAAGGCTGGATGAAGGTCCTCGGCGAGCTCATCGGCCGTGGTGACACAGGCAGCATAGACGATGATGGCCAGGGTCCTCGCCGCAACAAGTGGTGCGAAGTTGTCCTCAAGCGAGAGGAAGCTCTCCGACGCCGTGCCGAGGGTCGTCGCGTACACTCGAGGACGAAGAGCATGTACGTCTAAGGGGTTCGTCGGTGTGGCCTACATGTTTGCCTGCCTCCGCTTATTTTTACACCCTCGATACCCCTTTTTCTACGGTTCTTCATCTCCCACCTTTTTTACGAACGTTGCGACGACGACTATGAAACGAGGCACGCAGGACATGTTTGACATGATGCATTTTCTCCCACCACCACCCTTACATTAACCCACACACACTCTCTCTGATCACTCGAGAGAGACTTTAGAACACATTTCTTTCCTTTGACCCTTACGGGGAGATTTCTTAAATCGGTGCCGATGTCGTGGTTTAATATCAACCTTTCAGGTATCTTGTTTTGTCTACCACGTCAGCGGCTGGACCTCGTCGTGCGGTGCACTGTCTTATCTTCTGTTTCTGGGGGGGGGGTTGCTCCTCTCTTCTTTTTTTTTTTGCGAGGACTCGCGAATTTTCTTTATGTTTGTTTTTCACTGTTAACGGTTGTGGGAGTATTACATCATTTCACGGTGATGAGATGGAATGGGGGACTGAGCAGACAGCTACGGGTAGGAGTGTTTCGAATGGGTGAATATTTCATTTACAAGACTTTTCCCGAAGCTTGGAAGATGTCGGCTGTTCCAGCCCGAGCCTTCTTCTCTGTGCTTGACTTCGTCCATCTTTATGTTTTGATTGAAACGGATCGGGGGCATTGTATTAAAAGGTGCATGATTTTTCGAATCGTTTTTTTCTAAAATGGCATTCTTTCTTTATTATCGATCCACTTTGCGAGTGTTGCTTGTTGCCTGCGTGAGCTGATATGATCTATTTTGTGACCCTGTCCCGCATAAATTTAATGTAATGAGGGCTGATGGGATGGATCTGGGTGTTACGCTGTTGCTCTTGGTGATGGGGGAGCTTCTGGGGAAACATTGAAGAGCTTGAAGTGCATGTGAGCTGTCCGACAAGCACAGGGCATCAACGAGACGACGAGGTTGGATTTCAAGTTCCTCGAGCAGGGAATCCAGATGCCATGAATGTAAAGAATAATGTTTGATAACACTTTCTCCTTCACATCTCGAGCGCTTCGGCTTGGCGCATATGTATTACGACGGGTCCTTCCCAATGCAGCATTCGTCATCTGGGAGGCTTGTCGGGTGATGTCCAATGCGAGAAAGAAGTCGTCAGCTGGCCTGGGTGTGAAGCCTGCTTGGTGTAATATAAGATGCTGGGAAAGGAGCCTGTAGTTCTGCTTCGCTTTCTTGCTGATGATTCGCATGTCGCCGTCCTGTTTGCTTGGCGGCAAATATGAGGTACGAAGGAGGTGTGTTCGATGGGTCTAGACCATCCACCGCAACCGCGAAGGACCTGATTCGTTACCTGCAATATACAAGGTAGTGTCTCCAGGTATTCAAAGGATGTGATAAATTGCCATTAAACGCTTCAACTACTTCGCAGACTGAAGCTTGCGATTTGGAGATATGCGTTTAACGGGGATGCTAATTGTCGATGGACCAACTGATATTGAGACTAGCGGGGACCTCCCCCGACATTGACATTTGACTTGTATACAATTATAGCACAGCACTTTGAGGTCCTCCTCGCAACCAACCTTGGGTCGTGTACGAAGTACATATCCCAACCTGCATCCATATCCATTGTTTCATTCGCGCCCTCGACGACTGGTAGAACCGTCCTTTTTTCCCACTTCCATAAACCCAATCTAGTGCTTCCTTGTTGCTTCGAGAGACGAAGCTATTATCCATGGCCCACCGGTTCGTTCGAGCGTCGAAATATCGTAAGTTGCTGTCGCAAAAAGCTAGAAACCAGCATCAGCCTTTCCCACCCCTGAATATGCTCCCTCCCGCCCGTTTGCGCGGCACGGCATTCTCCCTGCCTGAACCCCCCTTCCCCTCACCCAACCCGCATTATTCGGAAAGACTGACCTCGAGGAACCTCTTATGGTTTTGATCAGGACATGTTTTCGGCAAGTCGACGAGAAAGGAGTTCTGTTATGATAATCTGCATATCAGCCGCAATGCGTGGGATACCAACCTCGTAAAGGTACGGTAACGAACGAAGCTTCCCCTCTTCTTTAGGGAAGCCTTTGAAGACTAGAGACGGCAAGCATTGACAGAAGCTGACGTTTTCCAATGTACTGATAGGCCAATCCCGAGTTTCTCTCTGTTAACTGGGAGTCGAGCGGCGGCGGCGCTTTCGCCGTCATCCCTCTCGACGAGCGAGGAAAGCTCCCTGACCAGATCCCCCTCTTTCGAGGACACACCGCTGCCGTTCTAGATACCGATTGGTTTGTGGTCCTATATGCCGACCCTATACTGCTATGACTGGATCCCTAGCGCTATGTCTATATCCTTTTCTTTTGCTGACCGACACTCGTGGCGCACTCTAGGAACCCTTTCAACGACCGCCTCATCGCGTCCGGCTCCGAAGATGGCAAGATCTTTATATGGCAGGTTCCCAAGAACTTTACACTCCACGTAGACGCCGAGGAGATTCCCGACGTCTCGCCCGTTGCTAAGCTCGCCGGCCACTCAAGGTAACCAATACCACTTTCACGACCATATACCCTACCTACCTCTAAAGTGGTCGCGTGACATAGCTCTAACAAACTCAACCTCCCTTTCTAGAAAAGTCGGACAAGTCCTCTTCAACCCCGCCGCCGAAAACATCATCGCCTCCGCATCGGGAGACTTCACCATCAAGCTCTGGGACATCTCCGCCGGCCAGGCCCACCACACCTTGCGCCACAACGACATCGTGCAGAGCCTAACCTGGAACGCCACGGGTACGCTGCTGGCGACGACCTCGCGCGACAAGAAGATCCGCGTATGGGACGTGCGCCAGGAGAGGGCCGTCAGCGAACATGCCGGCCACGCGGGCGCCAAGAATAGCAGGGCCGTCTGGATGGGCGAGCATAACAGGATCGCGACGACGGGCTTCTCGAGGATGAGTGAGCGGCAGATTGCGCTTTGGGAGCCGGGCAACCCGGAGCCTATTGGCGGGTTTACTATGTTGGACTCTATTTCTGGCGTTTGCATGCCCTTCTGGGGTGAGTTCTTTCTCGTCTCCCATTTATTTCCCCGTGTTGGTAAGGAGGTATGCTAATCTAAATGTCTACAGACGAGGGTTCGAACTGCTTGTACCTGGCTGGCAAGGGGTAGGTTAACGATGCCGCATTGCAGACAGGCCGAAGATGGCTAATGGTTTCATCACAGTGACGGAAATATCCGCTACTTCGAGTACGAGAATGACAAGTTCGAGTTCCTTACAGAGTACAAGTCGGGCGAACCCCAAAGAGGCATCGCTTTCCTTCCCAGGCGTGGTCTGCATGTGAGTCGATACCTATCTCCAAGGACACACAGCACCCCAGCGCTACGGTGACTTTTTACTGACTCGTATCTACTAGGTCCACGAGAATGAAGTGATGAGAGCCTACAAGACGGTCAATGACACCTACATCGAGCCTATCTCCTTCACCGTCCCCCGCAGGGCCGAGACCTTCCAGTCCGATATCTACCCCCCCGCTACCGGGCTCAAACCTGCCGTGAGCGCCAAGGAATGGCTCGACGGCAAGTCGGGTCTCCCTCCCAAGATTGACCTCGAGAGTGTATACGATGGCAAGGCGCCCGTCGAAGTAGCCTCCGACTACAAGCCTCCTGCCTCGTCTTTCGCCTCGCCTCCCCCTTCAGCAAAACCCGTCCTGAAGGAGGAACCCAAACCCACTCCCGCCCCTGTCCCGGCGCGCCAGCCCGTGTCGGCGGCCGACCAGAAGGCTTCCATCTCGGCCATGGCCAACAAGTACCAGGATCAAGAGGAGGATGACAGCGGCGACGACGATGATGCCTCGAGCTTCGAAGAGATCTCGAGGCCGCCTCAACGAACTACCGCTGCCGCCGCCGCTCCTCCCGTAAGAGAGGAGCCGAGATCTAGGTCGCCAGCGAAGGCGCCCGTCCGGTCACCGATAAGCACGGCCGCCCCGGTCTTCTCTTCTACTTCTGTTTCGAGCGGCGGCGCTGCTGCCGGTGGTGCAGGCACACCGGCGGATGTGTCCTCTTCGCTGCGCGAGATCAAGGAGTTGATACAGGCCCAGCACGGGCTCATCCGCGCGCAGAGCGAGCAGATTAGTCATTTGACGCAGGAGGTCGAGACGCTGAAGAGGAGGGTCACGTCTGGGTCGCAGGATCAGAGTGAGAGGATTAGGCAGCTTGAGTTGGAGCTTGAGACTTTGAGGTCTTAGGGAGGGTGTTTGGGGGGAGGGGGATGAGATGAGAAATGAGTGGGTTGGATAGCGGTTGCCTTGTTCGTGGCGTTTCTTTCTTTCTTTTTTAGGAAAACAGGGGGTGAGTGTGTTTAAAGGATGGTTTACGTTGGCGGGTGCATTCGTACTTGGCAGATGTATAGGATATTCTGATGGCCGGAGAAGGAGATAACGAGACAGACACCCTCGAACGGGGTCTGGATGAACGTGGAACTGCTCTCTTTCTCCCTTTTTCATGTCTTTTTGGAACGGTGCCTTTGCTTTTTTATAGCCGCTTGCTTTGTGACGAAGGGATAGTGTTCGCGTCGGTGTTTGCTGTTTAGTTGAATTGTGCTTCTCTGGCGTGTCTGGTGTTTCTACGTTTCTGGTCGTGTGTGCGTGAGTACTTGCGTCTAGTATAAGTCAGGCTGGATGGAAAAAAGTTCTTCGGGGCTAGGATCAATGGAATAAAAGAAGCAAAGTGTCGCATTCGATAGTGGTTGCCTCTAGAAGCGTGTTTAAGAGTTTCCCGATGGAGCGGAATTAAAAGGGTTACGACGATCGATGCTACGTTTTCTACCGGTTGGCATGTCTTGGTCTGCGAAGATGTGGAGATCGGAGAGATCTGTGACTGTATTTTCTTTTTCGTTGTTTCTAGTGGGGTTTGTGGAAAGAGGTGGCAGGCAATGGTTCGTGGAGAATATGCATGTCTTGTCTTGATTCAGCTCTCTATCTTGCATCTGTGACGGTGAAGATCGGGGGAGGTCGGTCGGCAAGAGTGCTTTTTTCGTGTAAGTGGTCAACAACCAACACTGACTACCCCTTTTCAAGCTGTCAAGAGATTTTAATGCTGAGCTTGAGATGGTGAGAGATATGAGTGGTGGCTGGGATATGTCTTCTTTTTTGAACCCGCGGAATCGGGCGATAGATTCTAGAGCTTTAGGCTATGTATGGTTATCTTGAGAGCATGGGGGATGCCGAGTGCTGTGTAGCCAGCTCTATAGAAGTAGCCAGGTGAAGGCGATTAAAACGACGGTTGTCTTTGTCCTTGAGGTTGCTTTGATGACAGCGGGCTGGGATGGGCAGATAGGGTCGCGGATTTCCCGTGATCGACGTTATGCTGGATAGGTTCATGCAAAGAGGCACCTTTGGAGTGATGGCTTTGAACCGGGGATCGCAGATCTTTGTTTCCGGTTGTGGTGATTTGCAGAGGTTTCGTGATGTTTGCCAAGCACCAAGGATACAGACTACAGCTCTCAGAATACACACTTCGACGCTTCAAACGCCCTCCCATACATCCCCTTCGGAGTGCCCTTAAACCCTGTGCCTTTTACAACTCGCGTCTGACGTTCTAACGATGGCGGCAAGTACATCAAACGAACGCCGTTAAACCACAGACAGACGAGGTTAAAGAGGCTTAGAGTTAGTTCTTAACGTGGAAGCTCACGGAAACATTAAGTTGGAGAAAGCTGGAGGTTCTCCCATCTAAGTGTCATGATGTATACAAAGGTATATAAGGTATATAACGCGGTTTAAATGGATAGGCACGAGGGAAATTTCTCGAATCATTCTTCAAAGAGTCGAGAAAGCTGAGGAATCCGAGTCCATATGAGCGAAGAGGATATTAATTAGCAGCGCCAATTTTTCGGCTTGGATAGCCATAAGACCTCTTAAAAACTGCGAAGTACAACGAATGAGCGACGAGGCAGATAGAGCCGCACTCTGAGAGAATGCGTCGTATTAGGCCACCCTTCAAGGTGAACTATGAGCCTCTATGCTCTCTAAGTACCTACTTGACCTGCCGCATGTGTCGTAGGTCTTGAGGGTCCGGAGAAACGGCGCCAACGCTTGGACTCAACGGTGATGATGAGCTACGGGACATTTTACAATCCCCAAGCGCTCGTGCTAATATCGATCGGCAGAAGATTATGGCGACGGAAAGTGTTTACGAAGGACTCCCTCACCTCAGTGCAATCATCTCGTGAAGGATGCAGATTGCGAGGGGCAGAGGAGCAAGGTAAGGGAGAAGAAAAAAAAAGGAACAAGCATGCCATCAAATAGATTATTGCCTCGTACAGAAAGCCCAACCCGAAACAAACCAACCTGCTTCCCAACCCGCAGAAGCGAAAGTGGGCGAAAGGCGAGGTGGGGAGGCGGAATGAGACCAGAGGCAAGGGAGGGTGGAGAGACAAAATCCAAGGACCAAGGGGGAGCTATACTTAGCTGAGAGGTTCATGTTTCAGATTTTCGGGACGCGAGAATCTCTCTTCCCTTTCGCCACTTTTTCTGCCTGCAGCCAACCTGGTTTTTTATTTCCCTATTGTTTCGGGACTCCGTTTGTCTTGGACCTTTGTTGTTTTCCCTTTTCTGGTAAGGAGAGACAGTGAACCCCTGCGCTGGACCTAGAATGTTCCTCGACGATGACATTCGAAAAGGAAAACGAGACATTTCATGGATTGATGACGAGCTTAATCGATTCTTTCGTTTCCCCTCCTTCGCCATCTCTTTTCCAAGAGCTGGTTCCGCGCACTGAGCTCTCGAGCCCTTTGGGTCTTGGATAAAGTAGCTCTTGCATCCGCTTCTTTTGGCGTGGACCTGTCAAGAGGCAAGAAGTCATATTTCGCACATGCTGTAGCTGTGTAGGCATCTGCAAGCTCGGCCGAGCTTCCTGTAGAGCACATCACCCGATCTGCAAGTTTGCTGCACTTCGTCGTACTCATCTGCGGCGCACTCGGCATGTTTACTTCGTTCGACTTTTCGACTGTAGTAAGACCTATAGAACCGAGAAGGACCGGATGGATTGAATCTTTTGGTGATGAGCAACGGTCAAAGCGCGGAGGAGGTGCTTGTACAAAGGAGCAACACCAAAAATGGGGGAAATGCAACATCTACGAGGGGACCAAAGGAATAGTTTGTACGTATAGGTGGTATTGGTGCCTCTTGACCGAGAAAAACCACACACTTGGGGCACGTTTTTCTGGTCTTGTCTCCTCCCTTCCGTCAAAAACAGTGCTTTGTATTCTTCGCCTGGAATCCGCATCAAGTTGATGTACCTGAGCGGGGATCGACGAGGGACGTGGGGGAAACAAGTCCCTCGGGAATCAATCTGTGAAGGATGAAAGGGTCATGGTGTTGGATTGATAACATCAGCTTTTGTTTCGGTAATTCCTTTCGTCGACTGGATGATTTGAGAAGGACGGGGATGAATCTATCGTCAAACAGATTGAAATTGATTTGAATTTTAGACTCAAGGCCCCAGGAACGTGGCGTCGTAGCATCAAGTCTAGCCAGCCAGCTGGGAATTTGGAGCCTGTTGGGATTGATCATTCAAAACTCGCGAGATTGAAGTGTACTTTGTAATACTTTGTTCATGTATCAATTTTGTTCCCTCCCCCCCATAGGGCAGATGTTAGACCGCGCTTGCCAAGCAACTGCACCGAGGAATAGATTCAAATTTCCCCCAATGCCCACACTCATTGCGGAAAGTAAGAGTACAAGTGATTACGGACGCCAAGAGGAGAGTGCCAACGGGCACTGCTCTCCAGACTCGGAAAGTATCTTGTAGTTGGGTGGATCTTGCACTTTTTTCGGTCGCAAGAACCAGGTTCGGATGAGCTCTGGTGGCTCTGGTTTTTGACCAGAGAGTGACAGTGACAGAGGCGGACCAACGGCGTCATAAAACCCCCTCACTCACTGGCGTCTCATTCACTAACTTCGCACAAGTAAATGGAGACTACCTTTATAAGATTAATTCGACTGATATACCCGCAAGATCCGTCATTGAAGCCAAAGGATGGGCCTGGCCTCGCGTGCGGTGACATCAGAAAAGAAGAATGACAGACTCTCTCGTATTATTATGTATTATTATGGGTGCTTCACCATGACCAAAGTGAGCAGAATTGCCACATACGGCGCCCTGATAAGATTGATGGTCTGCCTTGTGGTGCTTGGAGTGGGACCCCAATTTTCCATCTGGCAGGGTTCCAACTTCCCCCAATATCTGCCAGTGCTTCCGGCCTGGCGTGCCGGTGCCAATTTGGCTCTCAACTTCAAACGCCTTCGTAAAGATTCACGAAGTAAGCTCTGCCGCTGCACGAGGAAAGAGGAAACTTACTTCGTGCTTTTCATGTGCCCTGCTTGAAGGCTGGGGTTTTCCTCCTTCACATGCAGCGCTTGTTCCAATCCAATTGCGCCCGCTGAGAAGTGTTTTGCTATCAACCGAGAGAGAAAGCTCCCAGTGTCCCTTCTGAGCTCATCATTCTTCTTTCCTGGTCACTTACACTGTGTCCATTGGGACCTGGGAGTGGACGTTGATGTTACCACCTGTGACCCACGGTCCCCTGCGTATGCATTGCATCGGGGAAAGATTGGGGTGGCCCCTACGACCCCTTGTACCTAGTACCTGTTATACATACTTTTCGAAGCTTAGAGGAAGGTATGTGATACCTGCTCTCCTGGGCAGTGCCTTTCCAAGAAAGGTAGCTGCAAGGAGGCCAATGCTCGCACATTGACCAATCCATGTATCCTATACCGAAGTACCCGACGGAAAGGGAATAGCACAACTGAGAGGAAAACGGACTCCTCGACTTCGATAATCTTCCAAGAATACGGTTGGAGATTGTACAGTGTCTGCGAGAACGGCCTGTGATTGTCCTTTTCTTGGTTTCAAACTCAATTGGAAAGAAGCCTTCGAGTCGCTGGTTCTTCATGGTGGAAAATACAAATATGGACTAGCGCTCAGCTTTATGGTCCACGAAGTTTAACTCCATTCCAAAAGTATTTGGTAGTGCTTCCAATCTTGTCGTGTGGCTCAGGGGCTCGCCTTCGAATGTCTTAGATGACTGGTTAATAATGCTGCGGCATTATGGACGCAGCCCTGACCCGTTTCGACGACCTGCCCACGGCAAGCAAAACGAGACGAGCTGCCGTGGATTTCTGACAATTTCTTTGCACTGTGCCGTGTCAAACCCTCCCGTTTTACGGTCTTCAAACGCACTACAAGACACGAACCAGGCTCACCCCATGCCCACCCATCAATCCCCAGCCCCCCATGTTTAGCTCTGGTCTTTGTAGCATTCGCGAAGTTGAGTGGTAATATTTCCAATTAGCGTGCCTGTAGGTACCTTCTTCAGCTTGTCTCTGTTTGTCTTTAGTGAGTAAACGGGTACATGTCAAACCAGACTTGGAAGGTCTCGGTGCGGTTGTATAGTACGCTACTTAGACTACTTGAGCGACGTACACCTGCTCCATATCGAAGTGGACAGGGGCCGTTGTGAGAAGGAGCCATGGAAGTGGTAGGATTTGATTGATGCGGGCAGGCGCAGACCAAGTACCTGTAGAATAGACGAATGGTACGTACATCATAGTATCAATTGCTATTACCGTATCGAAGCCGTATTATTACACCACTTTCAGTAGAATAGGGCGCAGGGTCCCGGTCCTTGTCCAGGTCCCGGCTTCTCGGTGGTCGATCCCCTTTCTGATTGTTGGTCTTCCCCCCTATTGGGTTATTGGCTCTGGTATGGGTATTGGTCCCCTTCTCATTGACCTTCTCCTTTTCCCTTCCAGTCCGCCCTCGCACCTCTTTGCTCCGTCCTTTTTGACCTTCCCCATCCCATCCCTCTTAACCTGTCTCAGGACGTAGCGAGTTGGGTCCGGCTTTCCTTCACTTTATCTTTTCACCCACATCACCAACATTGCGTGTGTGTGTGCCGGCCAGCCCTGTCTTCGACCTTCAATCGCTGGTGGACAGACTGATTCGCGAATGGCAACAGTCGAGCCTCGCGGCTGAACAGTTTCCAGCTTCCCAGATTGATTTCTCCAGGAATTTCCTCGACCCATTTCTCTTCAGCTTTTTGCCGCAGGTGGAATTCTACGTTCAAACGGCCCATACATTCCAATTGAGAAGCGCGAGATCGCCTCTCTTTCATAGGATCCTATTCTATTTCTTAGAACCAACGCCACGATCCGACATCGACTCTTCCGATTCTCGTCCCGGAATTTACCTTGGTCGGCCTGTTGTCTTTCGGTAAACCATGGCGCCTTCTCTCACTGCCCACCCATCCTTCACCCGTCCTCGGACGGGTGATCGCGAGGGTCGTCCTAGCACTCGCGATCAGGGTGACACCAGCCTTATCATACCCAGCAGGACCTCGTCTCTCCACTCTCGGATTACTCAACCGATTCCCTCGACTCTCAACGTGAAGCCCCAGCAGAGGACGCCCAAGACCCTCACCCATGCTTACATGGTATGCGGTGTTGGTCGTGAGCCCTCGCAGTGGGTCAAGGCTCCCGCCCCGGCTCAGGGCAAGATCGGCCACATGAAGGGTGCCGTTGGCCAGTTCTGGCTTCCTGAGATTCTGGGTAGCAGCCCCAGGTTGGAGCAGGACAACGAGATTGCTCGTTCTCTGCATGCTGCCATGAGGGTAAACTAACATCCCCGTCCTTTGCTATTCTTTGTGATTGTCAACGATTTTTCTATAGAGAACGCGAATTGGCGCGTTTCGGAAGAAATGGTTTTCCTAACACCTCTATTATAGGCTTGCTTCCCTCACGATGTCGAGATTTGCACTGGTCGTAGCCAGCCTCACTGCGTTCACCATGCCTTCGTCCTCCAGCAGGACTCTTCTCACACCCTTTACGGTATCTGCCTTCGCGTCTGGTCTCGCGCCGACGAGAAGCGAGCTGAGACGATCCGTGATCTCCGACGACGCACCGAGTCTGACTTCTATGACAACCCCGACGAAACCTACTGGATCCCCTACTGCTTGTCGTTCCTTTCTCGATACCCTCTCTACAACCTCCTTGGCGACTACCTTCGAGGCATGTGGATCCACTGGAACAAGGCTACTAACTTGTTCCACGCTGAGGAGGTATCTCGCATCCTCAGTTTCCCCGCTCCTCGACTCAACGACCTGGTCCGCATCGACATGAAGGACTACGCTCTGTGCTACCAGTTCCCTTCTTCGCCCACCGGCTTCCAGAACTTCGCCATGTGGCCTCTCTTCTGCTGTTTGTCGATCCCCAATATTGTGGGTGTCATCGAGGCCGCCATCTCGCCAACTCGCCGAATCATCTTTGTCAGCCACTACCCCGCCATGTTGACGATGGCTGCTGAGACCGTCCGATTCTGCGTTCGCGTCTACGAGTGGAGCGGCCTCTACGTTCCTGTTGTCCACGCCCGTCACGCCAAGGAGCTGGTTCAGGAGCCTGGTCCGTACATCCTTGGTATCACGGCGGAGTGCAGGTCGCTGTTCACTGCTCCCACCGACGCGCTTGTTGTCGACTTGGACCGCAACTTCGTTCTCACTTCAAGCCCTCCCACTGCACTGACTGTTGGCCAGCGCAACAAGTTCGTCACCCGCCTCACCCAGTCTCTCAACGGCGATGTCACGCCCTCTGGTGTTCCTCAGCATCTTCGATCCGCCTACGGTGGTGGTAAGCTCGTTCCCGCCGGCCAGATCATCGTCATGCGCGGTGAGGTCGAGTCTATCCAGGATCCTGAGTGGTGGAACCAAGATGCCGTCATGACCGTGATGGACCATGTCTGCGAGAAGATGGGCCGCAACACTGGTCTCAAGGCTGTCTTCGGTGGCTCCGTCAAGAAGCCTCTGATGACCAAGGTCTCCATGCGCCACCTCAACGAGATTGTCCGCGAGCGCAACCAGTACTCTCGTGATGCTCTCGAGGCCTGGCAGGACTTTATTAACCTCAAGGGCCGTATGGATACCGAGCTCAGCAAGGTTACTAAACGCAACAACTATCTGGTCGAGGAGTTGGAGAGCTGGAAGCAGCAGGTGAGTACTAACAACTCACGGTTTTTTTTTCCTCGTTTTTGTTTCGACCTCGATGCTAACAAATTCTGCAGTTCCTCAAATTCCAGGCCTTTGCCGAGCAGCTCACCAAGGAGACCCAAGACCTCAAGGTCAAGATCGAGAACCACAAGAGGGAGAACCGCCGTCTTGCTGGCCTGCTCGACCAGCAGAAGGACGACAATGCTCGCATGTCTGTCCGTCTTGCCGGTACAGAGAAGCAGCGCGACGACGCTCTCGAGGCTCTCGTCCTCCAACAGGAGATCGCCGAGGAGCTCGAGCGCGAGCGCAAGAGGAACAAGAAGGAGTTGGCTGCTCTCCAGCATACCAACGCTACTATTCTGCGCCAGCGCGACGAGGCCCGCCGCGTGGTTCTCCACCTCCGCAGCCTCATCAGTGGCCAGCGCCACCATATGGAGCACATTGTCGAGTCGCTGACCAAGCCCGAGGATATCGTCGCCGAGCTCGAGGACGGCTACGATGGTGAAATTCCCGAGGATGAGCTCGATGAGCACATGCTCAACGCCGTGCGCAACAGCAAGAGGTTCTCGAGCTCGAGCTTCCACGACGTTGCCGACAGGCACCTTAAAGACAAGACGGACGCCATCGCGCACATCATCCGCAACATCGCGGAGCAGTGCCAGGCTGCCGTTGAAGGCCTCCAACTCGCTCAGGACGCTGAAATCCGCGAGCAGATCCGAAATGCGCGCCGCAACAGCGCCCTCTCGGCCGCGGCCAGCGAGGACGGCACGCAATCCGCCGTCACCTCGGAGGCTGGCGATGATAGCCTCCTCCACCCCTCCTCGGGACGCGCTTCGAGCATCCCTCCCACTCCTGATCTCATCCCCAACAGGAGCAGCACAGCCATGTCGTTCACCTCTACGGCGACGACGCCAGAGCGCTCGAGCCAGCAGTTCATGGTCAGGGACGACATCCCCACCAAGATCGTCGAGGACGATGCTGAGGACTTTGAGGAGTCCAGGAGTGATGCCGATCCTCTCCCCCACGACGTCGTGGTCGGCAAGCACGCCGAGGGTCTCATTCACAGGCCGTCTGGTGCCAGGATTAGCGCCCTCGGCGGAACCCGCTAAACCGGGAGTGATGTGCCTTTGAGCACCCATTTTATGCATGATACCATTTCTCTCGCGCTCTTCCGCGCTCACTCTCGTATATCTGAATAGCATTCGTCGGGCCTCTTTATACAGCCCAGTCTTCTGTCATCGACGCTCAACACATGTCTCTACCTACTGGCTTTCGCATATTGGAGCAAGCCACGAGATGTCATTGCGCCCTCATGTGTGTTCTTTTTTGTCCACGATCCACATTCTTCTTTTTTTTCTTATAATTCTTGTTTATAGTGACAACGTTTTTTCTTGGCTGGGAGATGTCAAAAAGGTTTGGGGCTTTATACCGTCTTTACTTTGCTTTGTCTCTTGAATCGTTTGTACTAAGGCGTCCTGACTGCTATTTTTTTTATTATGTATCGTGTTTAGTATTCAAAGCTTTCGCTTGAAAATCTCAATAGCTTACCTTTATTGAACCTTCATTCTTCTTGCTTCTTGACATTGTGCTTTTTGTTTCGTCATTGGTTTGGTGCGGAGGAAAAGAAAGGATCTGAAGAAGGGGAAACGAGGGTCGAAGGGTTAAACATGAAATTGGAGGAGACTGAAGAGACCCAAGTCGAGTCGGATGCTGTTATGTTTGGCTTTTCACTCTTGGCCTGGACTCTAACATTTCCCAGTATGTCAACTGTGCTTGTAGCTAGTTTCCAATATATTCTTCTCCATCTTCCTCCCATCTTTTCATTATTGAGATTTGTTGTTAGAAGCTCGGGGTTTGAAATATATCTCAGTGGTTCTTCGAAGGTCGCACTTCTTGTGATGTCTTGGTCGAGTGAGAGATGGATCTATGGATGTCTTACTTGGTACTTGGTACTTGTATTTTGTCTCCACCGCGCTAGACCCAATGTCCAAATCCAAGATGCGAAGTAACTTTCTGAGTTTCTTATCGATAAGAAACTTTTTGGTCTCGATTCTTTTGGGAAGGACTATCTTCGCTCTTCATTTACACATGCTCAACTCCAAATAGCTTTGTGCTCTTATTTTTCTCACCGATTCGACTGGGCCACCGTCGATTCCTATACCTATTTAACAGATATTATATATCACTATCTCCATCCGATCCTACAATCCGCAACAATCCACTCGATTCGTGCCGCCAAACCCCTCGGAAGAAGGGACCCCCCAATCGCGAACAACCCCAAAGAAAGCAACCATGGCCGACACCCTCCTCACCAACCTCTGCGCAATCTGCCACATTGCGCCCCCAAAATACAAATGCCCCCGCTGCTCTACGCGAACCTGCTCCCTCGGCTGCATCCGCAAACATAAATCCTGGTCATCCTGCAGCGGCGTGCGCGACGCAACAGCCTACGTCCCCAAACGAACCCTCGCGACGCCCGCGGGCGTAGACCACGACTACAACTTCATCAGCGCAATCGAGCGGTCGCGCGAGCGCAGCGAAGGGTTCCTGGTGGAAGAAAAAGGGATAATAAAGCGAGGGGAGCTGAGGCCCGTTACGGTCGATAATGTCGAGTATAGGTACAAGGATGGGAAGATGAGGAGGGTGCTCGTGACGAGGGCGTTGAGGAAGGATGGGGGTGGGGATGGGTGGGGGGAGATGGGGGGACGGCTGAGGAGGTTTGGGATTAGGGCTGTTAGGGCGCCGGTGGGGATGAGCAGGAGGAAGGAGAATGAGACGAGGTGGTTTAGGAGGACGAGGAGGGTTGAGTGGTTTGTGGAGGTGTTTCTTGTGAGAGGGGGTGGAGGGGAGAGGGAAAGGGTGACGATGAAGATGGTGGATGATATGAGGGTGTGCGAGGCGTTTTTGATGAATCGGAAGACGAGAGGTTTGGGGAAGGGCGCAGAGGAGCAGGAGGCGAGGGCTGTGGCTGCTGCGGTGAAACCTTTGGGTTTTACGTTTCAGGATGAGAAGACGGGCACTTGGATCCCTGGGACGACAATGTGCGTGCAGAACCCTCGCACGACGCAGTGGATCGACAACAGAGTGCACCAGGAGCGGCCGAATGCCGTGTCTGCAGATGCCGTCGAGGCGTTAAAGGGGCGGGTGTCATTTTATCTATCAAGACCCCCTACGACATCGAGCGCGGCTACGACTTTAATCCCGTTTGATCCCGAGGAGAAGTTACACGATGTTTTGAGCGGAAGAGTGGTGCTCGAGTATCCTACGATATATGCCGTCGAGGTTGGGGCTGAGATACCGTCTGGTTTTGTGGTGAAGTCGACGCCGAAGATGAAAGGGGAGAAGAGGAAGAGTGTTGGGGGTGATGGAGATGGATCGGCGAAGAGAAGGAAGCTTGTGGAGGAGTTGGAGGATGGGGAGGTTTTGAGTGATGCGCCTGGGCCTTCTTCTCGTGGGAAGGACGAGGAGGATGGTGACGAGAGTGAGAGTGAGAGCAGTAGTAGTAGCAGCAGTGAAGATGAGAGCGAGGAGGGTGAGGAGGTGCTTGAGGAAGTGGTCTTGTCGGAAGCGGAGGAGGAGAGCGATGATGGTTTAGAAGATCTCGAATCTGATGGAGAGTAAGAGATCTCCAAGACTGAAGGACATATGAGGGAACCTTTGGTCCAGTCTACGGTTCATTTCTTCCTAATTTTCCAATTGTTGGGGATATGAGATACCCTGAATGTATAGAACTAATTGTAAACTACAATTCAAAGAATTTCTCGAGGCTTTATCGCTCCTCTCCTCGTTCTAAGATCTAGGAAATAAGATGAGGGTTGAAGGTCAGTCTGATCAGGCGATGACTAAGCACATCGTGAGATGTCGAAAACAGGTGAGGTGACTTGCACGACGAGCTTTTGCATCGAGCTTTCGACCTTGGATCAATAAGACCACACCACTTCCACCTTCGAGAATAGCTTCCGCCAATTACTCGCGAGCTAGCTACACAAAAGCCTCGACCTTATTGGAACCCACGATATCAATTGATCTCGTTACATCCCGCCAAAGTGTGGCCCTCTTCCATCCTTACTCGCAGCTCATCCAAGCATGAGCTCCTCTCACCACACAACATGACCTCCCGACTCGCAACGAGGGCAACGTCCCTCCACTTCCCCAGCCTCAAAGCCCGCCCATCCCTCAAGCTCACCCTCCTCTCCCCGCTTCCGACCCGCTACCTCTCCAACAATTCCTCCTCGCACCCACCACCTCCCGTCCCACCGCCCGCCGACTCGACCGCCTCCTCCTCCGCCGCGGCGCCGAAGAGACCAACGACAGCGCCCAAACCCATAATCGACATCCGCCACATCCGCGAAAACCCCGAACTCTACGCCCAGAACTGCATAGAACGAAACTACGCCCGCCAAAGCACCTACCCCTTCCAGATCCGCTCCCTCTTCGAGCAATGGAAAAGACTGCAGACGGACTCGCGCCTGCTCCGCGAGGAGGCCAACGCCGCGAAGAAGGCTCTGCAGGGGATCAGGGCGGCGGCGGGGAAGACGGTGGATCACGGGCACGGCGAGGGCGGGCAGGAGAATGTGGCCGTCGTGGATAGGGAAAAAGTGTTAAGGAGGGCGAGGGAGCTGAAGGGGGAGTTGCAGGGGGTGGAGGAGGCTGAGGCTGGGTTGATGGAGGAGATGCAGGGGCTTGCGGAGGCGATACCGAATCTTACGAGCGATGATACGCCGAGGGGCGATGAGCCGCTGCTGTTGAGTTACATCAACGAAGCACCCGCCGGCTTCGGCAGGACAGAACCAGGGAAATCGCACGTCGACATCGGCACGGAGCTGGGGATTTTGGATTTTGCGGCCGCAGCTAACGCTTCGGGTTGGGGCTGGTATTACCTCGTCGACGGCGCGGCGCAGCTCGAGCATGCGCTGACGCAGTACGCGCTCGCGGTGGCCACGCGCCACGGCTGGCGCCAGGTTTCGCCCCCGACGATGGTCTATAGCTACGTTGCTGACGCCTGTGGGTTTCAGCCGCGCGACCAGAACGGCGAGCAGCAGATCTACGCTATTGCGCGCGATGCCTCGGATATGCAGCGCGGGCGCCCCGAGCTCTGTCTCACGGGCACGTCGGAGATTGCTCTCGCGGGCATGAAGGCCGACACGAACATCTCCGCCGAGTCGCTGCCCCTGCGCCGCGTCGCAGCCTCGCGATGCTACCGCGCCGAGGCGGGTTCGCGCGGCCTCGACACCAAGGGCCTCTACCGCGTGCACGAATTCACAAAAGTCGAACTCTTCGCGTGGACAACCCCCGAGCAAGAAGCCACCGAACAAGTCTTCGACGAAATCCTCGACATCCAAACCGAGATCCTCAGCTCCCTCGGCCTCTACTGCCGCGTCCTCGAGATGCCCTCCACCGACCTCGGCGCCTCCGCCACAAGGAAATGCGACATCGAGGCCTACTTCCCCTCCAGGGTCCAGAGGGACGCCGGCTGGGGCGAGGTCACCTCCGCCAGCATCTGCACGGATTATCAGACCAGGCGCCTCGGTACGCGGTTGCGCTCTGCTGATGCCGGGGGCAGGGTTGGTGGGTTTCCTTGGACTGTGAATGGGACGGCGTTGGCTGTGCCGAGGGTCGTGGCTGCGTTGTTGGAGAATGGGTGGGATGAGGCGACGAAGAGCGTGGTTATTCCGGAGTGTTTGAGGCCTTGGATGGATGGGAAGGAGAGGATTGAAAAGGTTGAGGAGTGAAAGCTGCGTTGGATATAGAATTTTAGAAAACTTGTGTATCATATAATGTCTTTGTTAAAATGTAGAAACGGTTTTGTATACATCAATCACTTGTGTCAATAGACTCTCATCATCATCTACACCTTATGCTCACCACTACTCAAGAAAGTATTGGAGAAGTTTTATCAATCTTGCTATCAAAACAAAGTGTTTCCTCGCAGTCAACTTAAAAGTAAGAGAGGAAAAGAATAGAAAAAGGCTGCTACTCTCATAAAAAACCAGCTAAAATGTCCAGACTACCCCGACATACCAAAATAACATATCGTAATCGTCACAAGAAAAGACGCCTCCTGCTCTTTTTCGGCTTCCCAAGCGAAAAACCAACTCCAACAGCTCAAGAACCCCCTTGTCGATCCCCGAGACAAAAGAGAGAAGAGTGTAAACAAGAGACGGAGAGAGAGAAGTAGAAAAGACCCAGCTACATATAACACCCTCGATCACTCGCTCACTCACTCACTCTCTCGCCAACCTACTCATCACCGCTGCCTAAGTACAAGCTCATTCCCGGCAACCGGCATATCCGACAACGTCGACCCCACGGCACTCTCCGTCCACTCGCTCCGCGAATCGTAGTCGTCGCTATCATACGACTCGTCACCCGAGTAATCTTCCGTGCCTACGGCGCTTGAGATGATCGTCGTGCCGCGGCTGCTCCTCCTCAACGTCCCCGCGTCGCTCACTTCCCCGTTGTCATCCACGCCACTACCACGGCCGTCTCCTTCCTCATCGTCATCGTCAAGGTGCTCCATCTCCTCCTCCTCATAATCATCGCCGCCGTTGAGGGTGCTACCCGTTGACAGAGCTGATTCGGTAGGCAGAGGGATGTTCCGCCTCCTCACAACGAGCTCGCCTCCGTGGGGCCCGACGCCGCCGTCGTCATCATCTTCTTCGTCTCCCTCCTTGACCGGCTCGACGACGTTCTCCTTGTCGAGGTCGCCGTACTTCTTCTTGGCGAGGGAGCCACCCCAGCTGGTTTTCCTCAAGGCACCGCCCCGCCCTACGCCAGAAGGAGCTTTCACGCTATGGCTGCGTTTGAAACCTCCAGCGGGAACATTGTGTGTAATCTGGCTCAGCGAAACGATACGCCTTGATGCGCCCGCCGGATTGGGAACGAGGTTCCTCTTTGAGGAGAGTGCGATGTTGACGGTCGATTTCACCGAGCGGCGGTCAGACTTCTCCTTGGTGCCCGTTGCCGCCGCTTCATCGTCCTTGACCCTGACGCGCTTGCGGCTCATGGCATCGCTGCCTTTGCTCGCCTTGGACATGAGAAGCACCCGAGAGTGATTCATAACGCCTTCAAGGATCCTGCGCTCGAGACCCTCGGCGCGCTCCTCCATCTCGCTGAGCTCCTCCTTGCGCAGCCTAAGCGCCGTCTCGAGGGACGACACATCGGCTGTGAGCCTTGTCTTCTGCCTGGTGAGGATCTCCTGTTCAGCCTTGAGTCCGAACACACTTTGCCTGAGACGTTCCTCCTCGGCACGCAAGTCAGCAAGGGAAGCCTCGACTTGCTGCTTCTCCGTCGTCTTGCGCTCGAGGGCAACTGTAGTTTCATGGAGCGTCTTCTCGCGATCCTCGTGCTCATCAGCAATGCGCTGCGTCTGAGCCGCAAGGAACTCCGAGATACCAGCCGCTGTCTTGATGACCTCGCCGTGGATCTTGTCTAGCGTGTCAAGCTGGGCATAAGCCTTGCCAGCGGCATGCGTGTGGTCGACAATCTTGTCAAGCTTCTCTTGAACGAAGATGTCGTCGTACCTCTCGGTAATGATCCGGTCTAGCTTCTCTTGGATAGTGGTATCGTCGTATTCCTTGTCCATTAGCTTGTCGAGCTTCTCCTGGACAGCGGTATCATCGTATTCCTTGTCCATGAGTTTGTCAAGTTTCTCCTGAATAGTAGTATCGTCGTACTCCTTCTCCATGAGCCTATCCAGCTTTTCGTGGAGGGCACCGTCATCATACTCCTTGTCCATAAGCTGATCAAGCTTATCTTGGACAAGAATATCGTCGTACCTCTCCGCAATGATCCTGTCCAGCTTCTCCTGCATGGTGCTATCGTCATACTCCTTCTCTATGAGCTTGTCGAGCTTCTCTTGGACAGTACTATCGTCGTACTCTTTATCCATGAGCTTGTCGATCTTCTCGTGGAGAGCACTGTCATCGTACTCCTTGTCCATGAGCTTATCAAGCTTCTCTTGAAGAACACTGTCGTCGTACTCTTTCTCCAAGAGTTTATCGATCTTCTCCTGGAGCGAAGTGTCGTCGTACTTGCCCTCGATGAGCTTGTCGAGTTTCTCCTGGACAGGAGCATCATCATACTTCTCAACCTCGGGCAGCATGAGCGGCTCGGGCTTCGCCTCCTCAATCTTGCCCTGGATGTCCGTCGTGGCGGTCTTGGCATAGTCGTAATGCTGACCGACAAGCGTGAGAATATCGTTGATCGCCTCGAGAATCTTGGGTTGCATCTCCTGGACGGGGCCCTGGAGGGTTTCGACGGCTGCGATAGCCTGCTTGACCTGGTCGCGTGTCTGCTCGTGCTCGGCCTTGTCCTCGCTGTTCTTCTCATCCGCCCGTGTGACGAGGTCCTCGACGCGGTTGAAGACGGTCTTGGATGCCTCCTCCATCTTCTCCAGTGATTCTGTGACGGTCGAGCCGAGGGTGTCAATGAGAAGCTTGAGTTCCTCGGCAACCGCCTTGGTGCTGACAACAGCGGCCTCGGTCTCCTCGTCTCTCGCCTCGCCGGCTTTAGCCCGCTCCTCCATGGTGACCTGGAACTCATCATACTTCGCCATGAGCTCATCGACTCGCTCGTCGATCTTCGAGCTCAGAGCTTCCGTCGTGGCCTGGAACTTTTCGTCGGCTTCAAGCTTGACGCCAACAACGCCCGCACGAGACTCCTCAAATTCAATCTTCATCGCCTCGAACATTTCCCGCAGGTCTTCGCTGACCGTTGCGTTGTTATTGATGGTCTCGCCCATCCTGTCGAGCAACTTGCCGACAGTCTGCATACCGACAACGCCGTCTGCGAGTCGCGACTTGGTCATGTCCTGGAACTCAGTGAGGAAGGTCTTCACCTCATTCACGCGTTCGCCGACGTCGACCACTTCGGCTTGGCGCTCCTCCATGGCCTTAGTTTGGGCTTCGCTCAGGGCATCGACGCGGTCCTTGAGGTCGGTGACAAGGGTCGTCAGTTCCTCCTTCGATGGCAGTCCAGAGAGCCCACTGCTGGAGATTTCGGTGACAAGATTCTTGACGTCCATGCAAACGGCTTCGACGGCCTCGATGTCGGTGCGAGTAACTCTCTCCGGGTTCTCAAGCTCCTTGTTTGCTCGCTCCTTCATCTCGTCGTAAGAAGCAGCGACATGGCTGATGAGTGATTCGAGCATCGTGACATCTTCACGGCGCGAGGTGTTCTCCATCTGGGTGGTGATCGAGCTGAGAGTCTCACGGGTTTCGAGGATGAGCGTCTCAAGACCGTCAATGTGCTCCTTGCGGACGGCAGTCTCACCATCAATGATGTCGTCCAGACGGGCCTTGGTGTTCCTCAGTATAGTCTCGATGGCCTCGACATCCTCTTTAAGGCTAGTATCGGGCTTCTCGGACTCGGCCTCAGTGTTGCTGTCGATTTCCTCTTCTTTGCTGTGCAGGCCTTCGATGGCTTCCTTGACTTGGCTGATCATCTCTTCTATCCGGTGGATGTCTTCCCTTGACGCCGTCTCTGGAGGGGGCGCGGCGTCCATGGCCTCCACCTTGCTGCCTAGCTGCGTCACGAGGACCTCTAGGTTCTTGATGTCGTCATGCTTGAGGACGTCGACAGGTGCTGGTACAATAGCATTGTCGGTAATCTGAGCCAGGGCGCGGTCATTCTGGCTATCGCGGATGCCGTCAATGTCAGATCGAACGACGTCAATGTTGGATCGAACGCCATCAAGGCCGGTCTTGAGTGCGTCTAGAATCTCATCGTTGGCAGTCAGGTCAGGTGGTTTGTTGGCGAGCTTCTCGAAGCGGATGTGAAGTTCAGATAGACCCTCGTGAATGGCATCGAGAACTTCTGAAGTTCCAGGCAAGGGTCGCTGAAGCTCTGACCGGATTCTGTCGATGCCATCCTTGATGGAATCGAGGGACTGCTTTGACGGATTCTGCTGCGTCGTGAAAGGCACAAGAGACATGTTGACAGCATCGCGGAGACCCTCAATCTGGCCTGACAAGATATGAGCGACTTCATCTCTCAGGACCTCCAACCTTTTGAGCAGAAGCTCCGTCGCGTCCGGTTTGCCCGAAAGGCCGCTAACACGGCTGACGAAAACCTCCATATCATGGCGTATCTTCTCAAATCCGTCTTTGGTCGCGTCGAGAACCTGCTCGGTATCACGCCCGTTGGCAGCAACGTTCTCTTTAGCCTCGTCGGAAACAGCGCGAAACTCGCGCCTCATAAGCTCGATAATTTCGCTAAGCTTCGTCATGATGTAGTCGTTGCTCTCTCCGGGTATCGTGAGGGCCTGAGAGGTTGGTGGCATGGGGAATTCGAACCCGTGAAGACCTTCCTTAACAGCTTGGACCATGTCATCGCGAGACAAGTCATTTCCAAGAGCCGAGGGCGCGACAGGGAACTCAAACTCCTCAAGACACTCTCTAACGGCATCGAGGATCTCGTCGCGAGAAAGGGTGGCGGGTGTCTCCATTTGTGGCGGGACGAAGTGCTTAAGACCTTCCACAACAGCACGGAACACCTCCTCCCGAGTTGCGCCGACAGGCTTGTCTTCTCGCGGAGCGTGGCTTTGGAGACCCTCCTTGAGACAGGCGAGAATCTCGTCCCTCTCCAGACCGAACTGCTGGACTTCAATCTCGGGCTTGTAATTCTCCCAAGCCTCGCGTACGGCTTCAACGACGTCGTCCCGAGTTGGAGGCTGCTGTTTTCCAGCCTGTGAATCCTTGAGGGCCGCTCGCATGGCATTGTAGATTTCCTGGTAGTCGACTGCATTGGAGGCAGCCGAAGCAGCTGACAGTCTGCGGTGTTCCCGGAGGAGGTTGTCCATATGGTCCTTGAGCTCATCGAGCCCCTCGTTGATGATGCGCTTCATTTCATTCCTCTGCTCTGCCGCGCTCTCGGCCGAACTACTATCTTCATCCTTGGCGACGACCTCATCAAGCCGACGCCGCAATTCGCGACCCATGCCCAAGACTTCACCTCGGAGTTCGCGCACAAGAGCCTTAACTTCGGCAGTGAGCCCTCCGCCCTGGGAAACGCTGTCCTTAACGGTTCTGATGATCTTTAAAATGTCCTCATTAACGAGGTCATTAGCTGGAGCCTTGGCAGCGGCCTCTCTGGGATGGACCGTGCCACCCCGGCTCATGCTATCGAACGACATTGACCTAGAAGACTCGCCATTCTGCTCAAAGTTGACAGTTCGCAGCCTCGGCTTGTCAGGACCTCCGCCATTGCTATTTACCGGGGGGATCAAGACCGGGTCTGAGTCCTTAATCAATTGCATCAACTCCTCGACCTTGGTCGCCGAAGCCATGCCAGACAGCTTCTCCGCAACCTCGGTGAGCCGAGTGACGAGCAGGTCTTGACCCTCGCGGGTGCCCATATCTCGGATAATTTTCTCAAGGAGCGCAATCGTGGCCGGTGCATCCGCAGCGGAGCACGGCGGGCTACCGACGGACTCGCGGTCGATAGATGTCGCAAAACTATTAGGGGAAGGAATGCGTGGCAAGGAGAACGGCCGTCCACCAGCGGTACGGAGGGAAGATGGGGGAGAGGTGGCATTATGGTTGTGCTTGGTATCAATGAACAGCCCGGAGTAAAATGGATCCCTCGAGGACGAGGTAGGTTTGACTGGGTCGTTGAGGTTCCCAATCAAGTCTCGAAGGGTCTTTCGAATATCCTCATCTCGAGAGCTAGTTACCTGCTTCAGACTCATGAGGTCAGTCGCATTATCCCGGCTCCTGCGACTGAGAGCAGACATCTCCTTTTGAAGGGATGTGGCGATATTCGTGAGCGTTATTATCTGGTTAGACAGCGCCGCTGCATCAAAATTTGGAGTCCCCTTCGGTACAGCCGTAGAGTTGTTCGTTACGTTGGATAAAGGCGTCTCGACTTCCCTAGGAGCAGCAGGAGTTTGTTGTGGTGGCATACTCGTCGGGCTTTGCGTCGTGCTAGGTGTTTGCATGTTGTGTAGGGCTTGCATCGTAGCCGACTGGGGAGGCGTATTCTCGCCAAGGATGCTCTGGTGATGACGGCGAATAGCCGTTGGCCTAACAATTGGCGTCAGGCTGGGACCCGGTACTGGGGTCGACATCCTGTGCTCGCTCATCTTGTCGGGGGACATTGAGAAGGAGTCTCGGTGTCGAATTGGCGTCGAGGGTCTGGTCGATTTGTCTGGGAAGAGGGGAGAGGAGGGAATTCCTTCAATGAGAAAGCCGCGGTCTCGTACGGCGCTGGGTTGGAGGGATTGCATTCGTCGGTGAGGCGTCGGGCGAGGTAGGGGACGCTCCGGCGAGACCTCACTGAGTCGTTTCGACATAAGGGGGCTCGCCATGCTTTCGCGGGCCTTTTCTGTCAAGGCAGCGTGTGCCGACTGGATAGCTGTAGATGTTCCAGGTCGAGACGTGCCGATGCTGGGAGACTGAGGGTTTAGAGGAAGGGGAGGAGGAGCTCGTTCGGGATCTGAGCTGTCCCACCTGTTGTTGTTCATGATGCGTCAGTCACCGGGGCAGACGGGCGAACAAAGCTCGAGAGGACTCAAATTAGGATCGTAGGAAATGTTCTTCAGTTCGACTTACATTGGGATAGTAAGGGCCTTTCCATGATCAGAGGAAGCCGAGTGCACATGTCGTAAGCCTCTCGGCTCCATCGAGACGTCTCTCTCGATGGGAGGCATTGTGATGGGTATCGTATATGTAGCTAGCTACTCGAAGTCGAATGAAAAGCTGATTCAAAGAACAAAAATGACACAGAGAAGAAGATGCCGAAACCGTGCAAGGGTGCCAACGGCCCTTGATGGCAGAGGAAGGGAAATTGGAGAAGAGAGATTCACCACGGTAAGACGGTGTGTTCGAACGTGCGCGGATCCAGACTTTGCGAAGGAGGGAATATAAAGTCGGCAAAGGGTATAAGACGAGGGGATGGAACTTATTATTGTTTTAGTGTGATTTCCTCGCAGTCACCAAGGTTGGTCTGGAATCTGCGCGACCCTGTCTGGTCGTGGTTGATGGGTTGGTTGATGTTCCATGTTGTGTTTGTTTCCAGGCTCGCGAAGGCGGTGGTTGCCGCGACAACACAGTGCGCCACAGCGGTTATCATTGGGTACCCAACCTTGTACTTGTACACAACATGGCTCCTTCCCCTTGGTCCATCAATTGATCATCATGAATGCCCCTTCCATCATTGAATGACGGCTAAACCTGGCTCTGCGGAGGCGTTCTGACGTGTTCCTGGTCTCGAACCCTCCCGTCGACGAATGTACAACTGTACAACTGATTGAGACCAAGCCCAACCACTCACGATGTTTGTTGTTTCCAATTTGGGAGATTCACTCCTGCCATCTTAAATATCGGGCAAGTCGTCAATTGGTAACAACTGCGATGGGCTTGTGCACCTGGGAACGAGGCCCAGCTCGGAATTAAGCCCAAATGTCATGTCTCAAATGTTGTATATCGGCACCATTGTTCCAATACGGCGGTGAAGCAACTAATGGATGTCTCGAGAGCTGAGATATTAATTAGGAAAAAAAAAAAAAAAGATTGGTCTATACAAGAACAAGCAAGAATAACAGAAGCACATGAGCAACAGATTTCTCTACTACTACCCTCACCTCGCTCAGAAACACCCAGTTTTACTCATTCCCGTCGCCCGTCTATCAAGAGTGAAAGATAAATTCCACGCTCAAAAATCAGACATGTATATAGAGAGTCGGCCGTCCAAACTTTTGTGTCGTCCTATCGTCTATAGCATTAAACCGTTCATATGGGCCAGGGAGACAAATCACCCATCACACACGTCAGGCAGAAAACACTCCTCGAGGGAGTTCTCCGGGTTAGATCAAACCACTACGCAAACCCCTCTTTTCGTACAGTCCGCTCGTTTATTTCGCGAGAGCCTTGTCGAAAGCAGGGATGAGGGTTTGCGCGAGCCAGAAGGAGAACACGAGCTTAGGACCAGTCATAAGGAGCTGCAGATGCAAGTCAGCATATTTCGAATCTTTGTCGTCCAGAGAGTATTCTGGATCCTGTCAGGTGATATTTTACGTACCTTGGGTACCAGACCCTTGAAGAAGCTGCTGAATCCTTCGTGCCTAGCCATGTTCGAGAGAATCCTGAAGCCGCTCTCGGGGTTGTCGAAGTTCTTATTCTGGATTCGGGTCTTGATAACGTCGAGAGGAGCGGAAACAACTAGAGAGGCAGAGGCACCGGCGATCGAAGCGATGAAGTTCTGGAACCAGGTGGCCGAGTTGTAGTCCTGAAGATGGAAGAGGTATTCCTTGGTGAAAGCAGAACCGCCGAAGAGCTGTGGAAAGGGGATGTTAGCTTGAGTTCTCAATGCCGGTTTTCCGAGCTCCCCGATTCTCAACTACATACCGCAAAGGATCCGGGAGCGTTTCGGGCCGCAGTCCATCCCCATCCTCGGTAGAGGCCAAAGCCCTCATCCTTGATAATCTTGAGTACACCTCGTCCCTTGAAAGCCTCAGGGTTTGTCTGTCGCTTGATCTTGAGTACGTCGAGGGGAAGTAGGACGATTTCGCCGATACCAATCAAACTAGATGCCATCGCCATACGTTAGCGAGCGGCCTCATACCTTCACCGAAAAATCTCCGATGCGAAAAATTCAGGTGTCTTTTTGTTTTTACCTTCCGGCCGTAGAGTGCATAATGGCCTTGCCGGTCTTCTTGCCAAAGGCCTGCTCAAAGTCCTTTCCGTAGTGGGTGCCGAGGAAGTCTCGTGCGACGGGCTGACCGCCATACTTGTATATCCTTTGGAGGACCTGGAAATTGTCTCAGGTCAGAAAAAAAAGCTCTCCAGCACCTTTCGCAGATCATTCTTTATATAAGAAGAGGAAAATCGCGCACCTTGTAGCCCGCCGCGTAGCCGAGACCGGGGAAGAGAGAGAAGAACTTGGTGCCAACTCCCGCAGCGGCCTTCTCCTTGAAGATGACGGTATTTAATTGCGAAGCGCTGGTGATACGGGTCTGGTTGCTCATCAATCGCTTGGCAATGGTATCGACCTAAGGCGCGGGTTGTTAGTCCTACGTTGTCGCTGCAAAGGGTTTCGTTTTCGCTTTGAAGGGTCATCGGACGAGTCATACAGGGTGGAAGAGCATAAGCTCGCAGATACCGGCGGAGCCTACAAATTTCGATCGAAGTCAGTATTCGTCTCGCCATCAATTGACCACCGAAATTCCGTACCGGAGCCCAGGAGACGGGCAACATTCGACTCCTTCTCTCGTGAGGACGACACGGGGGGAGACATTGTGGGCGCAAACTTGGGTGAGGTCAACCTCGTCCGATGTGTGATGGGGTTGGAAATGGAGTGCCCGGGATGCCGAGAATCTATGCTGCTGAGCCCTTTTTTATAAACAGGACGAAACAAGCAAGGCAGATTCCTTTTTCCTCAGAGGTGAATAGAGTCGTATTATGATCGAGAGCAAGAAGGTCGGGAGAAGGCGGGGAGAAGAGAGAAAATCGGACTAGGAAGACTGGCAGCGCTATAATGCAATTGAAAGGGTCTGATCTGGGAAATTTTTTTTTACAGCACTAGACACTGAGTCGGCACGATAAACTATTTTGGCTAGGCTATCGCCACCCCCCTATGAGCCAGGGGGGTTCTCCAAATCTCCAACTTGGGTATGGGTCCATATAGCCGACGGCGGCCCTGCTCAGACTTTCTGGAGAAGACCGATCTAGACCGAAGTCGTCTAAAGCCTGATATCTACTGTCAAGTGATATTTGAAGTCCAACCTCACATCTCTCATCTGGTGTCGGAGCTCATGAGTGTAGTCTTGAAAATACTGATCAATTGATGCGTTATTATATTTGATGCGCTCTCGATTGCATACAGCAACACTCGCGTCGCCTCTCAATTGTGCAGGCAGTGGCGTGTACGAAGGAATAGCGATCGCCCGAATAATGATTGATTGATGCATTGCGAGAAGCTTGGTAAACTACAGCTTCTCGGTTATGTCACGGTAACCTCTGGCATTCGATCCAGGTGCCGAGGCAAGGACCACTCCACAGCATTAACGCTCTACCCCAACTTCCAAGGAGCCTTCGTGAATGGCTAGTGTCCATCGGACTAGTGGAACAGAAGAATTGCAATATCATAGCACGCGATAACGATAACCGTCATTTCCATCAGACGCATTGATCTTAAACAACTGCAATTCAACTAGCGAATCTTCGTAGGCTAGTACTTCGTACCTCACCTTGGAGATTCGCGGGGTTGTATGGAGCATCCCCATCAATTATCCCCGCATAGATTATCTCAGCCTTCTCCGTAGACATTGGAGAGGATACAAAGGTATAGGAGACGGCAATTAGTAGTTGGAGCCCGCGACAAAGGCCGTCGGCGATGCGGACGAAACCTCCTGTATCTAGTAAACCCCGATTACTAGACCGATCAAAAAATGTTAGTCATCAATCACAATGGGTCTTCCTTCAAACTGTGCGATCACCGCAACGACGACTTGAGGTTTCACAGAGACGAGATGTTAGGCACAACTCCAGTAGTAAGTCCCGCAACGCTGGCTATAACAACAACAGGAAGCCTTGAAGTCACGAAATGGGGTATCATAGATTGAAACGCCGGGTCAGCCCAGATCAACCGTCGGTAGCATTTGATCCTTCCTCAGCGAACGGTCCACCCACTCTTAAGCCGCGGAAGTTGCCTCTTCGCCTCACCCAAAGACACAAACACCGAAACACAAAAACCTCAATATTCGTGCTCGGTAGGCCCGTCTTCTCCGAAGTCCCCCCGATAGTGGCGTCCACTTATCCTTTGAGTCGGTATCGGCATGCCCGTCTCAAGGGCTGTGAGTGGTCTTAAGACCTCATGCCTTCTCCTCACCTCCATATATAACATACAAGACGGTCACGCATGAGAACACCAATGGTGTACTTTGATATCAGATCTGGAACCAGCTATGCAGTTCAATCTCAGGAGATGAGAAAGCCTGATCCTGTACGTAAGTAGAAATATCATCTTCTTCAACTCCTCTAGCATACGTGTTTCAAGCGTTCAGGCCCGGTCCCGAATGAGGTAGTGAGGCTTGCCAAGCGGGATTTTCTGCCTTGCCGTTCAAGAAGTTTGACGTCATTCTCATCCTCGCAACTCATCCAAGGCGTGAGAAAATGCCTAAATGGGCGAAGCTTGGGAGCCTTGATAGAGTCAATTCGGATAAGCCCAGTAGTTCTTCCTCATGCCAGTGCTTCTTTTCACCCTTCTACCCTATTCTCAAAGGAGAATGAGAGGAGGTGGAGGTGGGACCGACACCCAATGGGGCGCTCATGCTGGTATCGGCCATCCTGATGATCCTCGTATTATTCGTAGCCTTGTTATTGTTCTGCGGCGTTAGTTCGCGACCTATTACTGCCTGAGCCCAACCCAATCAAGTTGAGCTTGACAAATAATCAGACAGCGGAAGACGTCGTAAGGGAAGTCGTGTATTATGCCACTTGAAGCTGTAAGCAGTCGCTTCTTTCTGTAATCATCCATGACCCCGAGTTAGAACTTTTGGCCTTATCTGCTTGCGCCCACATTCTGGTTCATCACACCTTTTCCACCTAGGTTTTCGTAACCCGTCAGGTTGGCTCGCACCAAACACCTAGAACAATACCGCCAATGCCTAAGCCGGAAGGACAGGGAGAGCCGCCCCGTAGCACGCCTAGGCAGGTAATCTCTTCGGAAGACCAAGACCAGCAGCCCTCGAGCTGGAGCGACGACTCGGATATAGAGAATGGAGACGATCAGAACATGACATCGAGACGGAGCGCCGAGCATCACCTTTCCCGTCCTCACAGGAGATTTGGTAACGGCGATCACGCGGAGTCGTGCGAAGGCAGTGATGCGCCGTACGAGTCCAGAAGTGACTATCGTTCATCCTTTAAGGCCCTGGGGGAGACCGTCCGTTACAAAACCCTGAATGCCTTCAAGCCGGCGAACAGGGCGTCGCCATCGCCATATCCCAATACGCCTCACTCTTCCAACACGTTGCGGGTACCAAGCTCACATTATCCGACACACGCACACGCGTATCCCCCGGCCCAGCAACCCACAGCGGGTCCCCAGCTCTCTCAAGGCCAGTATTACCATGAGAATCGTGTTAACGACAACTATCCTCAGCCGACATATGTCCTGCCCAGCTCGTTCGGCAATTGTTATTCAGGAAACAACCGCCCTGCCCCCAACGCCAATTTCCGCCAGACCCCTTACGACCGCAGGGCCCCTTGTCGGCCAGAAGGGCCCCTCAGCCCATATCAAAACGACGGCCGCGACAGCGTAAAATGGATGGAGCGGGAGCAGAGAGAGCAGGAAGACCTTGAGAAAGAGCGAAGGGCTGAAGACAAGCGCCTTCCCCAGCGTGAAAGGACTCCCGAGCTCAATGTGCAGCATCTAGTGGATGCTATTCGGCGCGAGCTTTGGTGTGAGAGAAACAGGCCGAACAACTGGCATACTGAGCTCTGTAGGGAGCTCCTCCCCGAGTTTGGTACAAGGAACACGACAGCGCTCCGACTAAACCCACAATCGCAGGCGGGACGGCTCATTCCTGAACTCGATCTGAGGGAGGTAATAGATCTCCTCCTGGATCAACAATCGCCCGGAACACGGCTCCTTCCCGATTCCAGTACGAGTGACTTAATAGAGTTCCTGCTAAACACACAACCGCAGAGGACACGACTCCCACAACGTCTCCTCGACTTTTGGGGGAATAAACCGAGGAGCCAAGCTAGTGCTGACAGGCTGCTGGCAATGAATGCTTTCAGAAGCGCGCCAAGAGAAACTCATGTCTGTTACTCCGACCCGGTGTTAGAAAAAGAGAAGATAGAAGACGTGGTGAGAGATATGCTTAGTCGTCTCATCCTGGACGATGACGGGAAAACAGCAGGACTACCTCGCCCTTCGACGGCATACCCTATCTTGGAGGACTACCCTACTACAGATAGTCATCGGCGGGGGCACCGATCGTGGGAGTACGAGGAGGGCAATATCCCTACGCAGAGTAGGCCCACTTCGGAAAGTTTAGCAGCCAATGCTGCTAGCAATATGCGGCCTGCATCTTCTGAGCCTCGACGTGAGACGAGACGAAGGTCCCAGAGGTATTTTCCACCAACACCACGACAAGGATCTCCCGGGAAATCGGCGGCCAAATCGGGACGTGATAGGCAATACTTCGAAGCACCATATCAGAGCACAACTCCGCTGAATGGACCTGGAAAGGGAGTGAGTTGGCCGCGGCCGGAGGAAACCCCGACTTCGCATGTGCCATCGAACTTTAATAGGAGACAGCGGGCAGCAGATGAGGGAGTAGCCGGATACTTCTCGGAAGATTCTGAGGATGGGATGCCAGTGGGGTTTAAGGGAAGGAAGCCACGGCCGTATAAAGGGGAGCCCGAGCAGCTCAACAGGCTACGAGATACGGATGGCTGGCTGTCAAACCTTCCACACGTACCTGACGTGCCGGAGCCTAGGAATGAATGCTGCCCAAGTGTCCGACGCAGCGCACCTACGACAGAGCAGTGAAATGCGGAAGTGCATCCGCTGAATGCCGTGCGTCGGGTAAAGAGGAGAGCGGCGGGCGATGAGTGGCTTGAGGCCAATCTCTGGCACGAAGCGGCGCCTCCAACGCTGGAAGGAGTGTCTCCAGCAGCAAATGGCCTACATCCAAGTTTTGGTCACGGCTGGCACGATTATGGGCTGATCCTCCCTCGCAAGATCGCTACCGAGCCACAAATACCGGATCACTTGAGGAGAAAGACTCGATAATTGGAGAAACAACTTTGGTGTAGTGGAGTTCGTCGCGATGCGCTGCTCAGATATCCTATGATGGGAAGAACAAACAAAAAAGCAAGAGAAAATGGCAAAGTTTTGGGCAAATCGGATCTTCTCGACCTAGAGTACTAGGTATGTGCGCCTTTTATGAATCATAGTTTCCATCGATAGAAGAGTGCCTGTCTCCAAAACCGGTTCGCCGAGTCCTTCCACTTCAACGTCCGCCACTGTCACTCACCGCCTGACCTTTTCCGAGCTGCACACGATCACTAGCGTTACTTGGTGCAGTTGTCTTTTTAGCCCATCTCTGTAAAAGACATGCCGTGGGTCATCATTGACCCACTAACGCTTGAAAGCCTCATGCCTCCAGCGACAGTCACCTCGGCATTGGACTCGACACGACCGACTCGAGGCAATTCGTTTGGCGGTTCCTTGAGTTCGACTACGTTAGGAAAACTCCAGGGGGGCAGCAAGTTATACATTAGAGAGCTTACATCCTTGGAATCTCTCCACTTTCCCGCTGCTCGATACGATGAAACCATTAGCGGAGGGACATAATCGCAGAAAACCGCCAGACTGAGTCACCACGTACCGAAGTTGAGGGTTCCCATGTTCGTCGTGTGGCCAGTTACTACGTTGATCATCTCGGCAGCTCCGAGCACGATGAGCTTCCCGCCTGCAGCGCGAATCTCTTTCTAGACGAGGACACCGAACAAGCTTTATTCTCTTGGGGAGAAGCCGGCTGCGGCAGGATCTAGATGGTTTACCATGGTCGCGTTAGCTTCTTTGGTCTGGCTACCGCCAAGGACGGCACCGTCGGGACCAGTTCCAGTGTATTCCATAGTCTCAGTCACGGATGCGGGTTGACGTGGGGCGGCGGTGCGTGACATAGTTAGGTGCAGCGTGAAGGGTTCTTCTTAGGCGACGCTATTGTAGGCGATGGCCGAGAGGGTTTCGGAGCCGACAAGTCAATAGCAGCAGTGGTTCCTCCAAGTTCGAAAGCAAGCAAGAGAGGGTCTACAGAGAACTTTAAATGCTTGGGCACACCTGCAGACTCCAGGCCTGTACATGCCTCTTCGTTCGTGCAACATGAAATATCAGCCCTCCTCTCAGAAGAAAGAAAACCAGCCAAGAATCCATGGCTGCCTAACACATCCCTTCTTCACTTCCTGCCGACCATCTTCCCAAGGCTCCGAAATGACTTCTACGAGGCCCCCGAAAACGAGCCGGTCATTCAGTGACAAGCTATTTCTGAGACCAACGGACAAGATACGGTTCGAGGTCAAGTACGGCCTCAAGACGTTCTACGCCCCCTCAGATGCCGACTTGGAGTAAGTTCCCTTGTCGTATCGGGGGAACAGACTTGGGGTTTTGAGGCTTTGCGAGGAGCGATGACTGAAAGGCTTTACTATCTACCTCCCATAGTATCATCTTCGTGCACGGCATTACGGGCCACCAAGAGCGCACTTGGGCGGCAGACGGCTTTAGGCCCTGGCCTGAAACATTACTCCCTACCGCGATACCCCAGGCACGCATTCTAAGTTTTGGTTATGATGCGAATGTCGTTGGCTGGCGCCGACGACTTTCGGGCAATCGGATTGGCGACCACGCAAAGAATTTGCTTTCAGTGCTCGCCGCACACAGAGAGTCGGATAAGACGGTAAGATGCTGTTGATGCCATTGATACCCAACACCTCCGCGGCATCTTTGTCAATATTGAGGCTTAATAAATGGACCCAGGACGGCCGTCCGATATTATTCGTTTGCCATAGTCTGGGAGGCCTGGTTTGTGAAGACGTAGGTTTTCACTTTTCTTTGTGCGACCCTACTTAAGATCATCGATCCCTTCCACTCCATTGCCTTCCCTACCTCCACCGGGCTCCCAACTAAATCCCAACGTTAGGCGCTCTTGGCATCGAGAACAAGTGCCGAGAAGCACTTGAAAAAAATAGTTCATTGGACACGGGGCATCCTTTTTCTCGGCACGCCCCATTCCGGGACGGGACTGGCCGTCGTCGCTCAGCGGCTAACTCGGGTGCTTTGTCTAGCTTCAGGAACTAACCAACGGCTTGTCGAGGTGCTCCGGGGAGACTCGGAAGTGCTGGCAAGGATCCAAGGAGATTTCAGCTCGCTTTTGCGGTCGTACAACGGCGCAGCACGCGAGCCGATAGAAATAACATGTGTTTATAAGGAAATACCGATGGTCGAGGTTGGTGAGGTATGTAAATGGAAAGAAGGATATTTTATTCTTGTTTTTATTTTCATCATTATCTCCATTCTTACGCCATTCCCTAAGGGGGTTTTTGTATTCGTCTTCCCGCACGCACTACCAAACTCAGACCACCAATGTTTGCTAAAAGGAAGGTTAATTTAGGTTGTGCCCAAACAATCGGCCACACTTCCGGGATACACAGCCATAGGGGTCCACGCCAACCACCGCGATATTGCGCGGTTCACCAGCGACACCGACCCCGGATATATTACCATTGTAAATGAGCTCCAGAGATGGGTTAAGAATATCCGAAATCCGCAGCAACATGGCCTAGCCCGACTGGATCCAAGTGCTGATCGTACCGAGAACATATCCCTCAGCTCTAAGGGGAAGAACATCGCAGGCATCGCCATTCACGGCGACATCCTCCACTCGAACCTAGTCCAGGGAGATCAAGTTAGTCATGGGGATATGCGGTTTGGAGAGTAGGAGCTTTATGGGCACTACATTGTATTACTTTGGAATCCTTTCACGCTTTGTCTTCGCGCCAGCATTAGAAGGTCTGTTTTCGTTCCTCTTCTATTTTTAACAGTTTTCCCTCTTTCTTTAAAGACTGTCCTGTTTTCACGTATTGTGTTCTTCGCCTCCATAACGACCTCTGGGGAGCGGACAAGAAGAGATACTTAATAGCTACTAGTTTAATAAAAGAACTTTCTCGAATCAAATATTTTGACCTTAGTTGAATGGCTTGATTGTAACTGATATATGGGGTAGATCTTACTAGAAGGCGACGCGACGTCACCGGGATACTCTCGATCGGGTTATTGCCCCTAACTTCACAAGCCTTCGGTGCCAGGGAATGAGGCACGGGACATCCCTCTCTACGAAGTACGAGTCCTGGAGTCCTCTATAAATCTTGCCTAGTCCGAAGCCGTGTGGCCGTTAGAGTCTCTGATTGACCTGTTCCCGTTGCCTGAGTAATGCGTTCACAATCTCTACGTTGCCGACGTGCGCCGCTGACTGCAGCGCCATCCACCTCTTTTTGCCTTCGCTTGCCATCACATTGACGTCGGCGCCCATTTTCACGAGATGCACGACCACCTCCAGACGTTCCTGCGTCACAGCTAGGTGCAGCGGCGTATACCCCTCGCGGTCCTGAGCATCGATCTGCGCCCCGCCATCAAGAAGCAACCGGACCATGTCCGTCTTCCCGCTCGATGAAGCTGCGTGCAGTGCAGTGCGGCCCTCCAAGTCGGCAACATGCAACAGATCCATGCCCCCCTTACGGGTTAATAAGAGCTCCGCGACGTTCACGTGGCCTTCCATCGCGGCGCAGTGCAGCGCCGTGCTACCAGAGTTACTCCGCAGCGTCGGAGTCGCCCCATTTTCCAACAGTAGCCAGGCCACGGAAGTATAACCTTGTGAGGCCGCTATATGGAGCGCCGTCCGGCCGTCCTTGGTTTGCGCGTCTACGTTGGCGTGGTTCTCTAGAAGGAGCCAGAGTATCGAGGACGCCTCATTGCGCATCTCGGTCGCCGGTTGCCACTTTTCTACGGCGGCATGTAGCGGTGCGAACCCGCGATGGTCAGACAGGTCGGCATCCGCGCCGCCTCGTAAAAGCAGCCATACGACCTTGCCATGACCGTACTCGACCGCCCACCGCAGCGCCGTCCACTTATCTGTGATGGTTTCACCTGCGCTGGTTTCGTCGACGTTGGTTTCATTGGGGTCCACGCCGCGCCCGATTAGCAGCTCCACGAGCGACGTGAGGCCCTCCCGCGCGGCCGAATGTGGTAGGTTCCAACGGTCACTGCCCGGGCGCACCTTGACGGCTGCGCCCCGGTTGATGAGTATCTCGGCTACGTGTGTGTGGCCGCGCTGTGCCGCCCACCTGAGCGCCGTCCAGCCGTCGCGGTCCCGAGCATCCACGTCACTGCCGTGGTCTAGTAGCGCCTTGACAATGTTAAGGTGCCCGTACGCGGCGGCCCGGCGCAGCGGGTTCCAGCCACCACTGTCCTGCAGACGCAGGTCACAACGGCGATTCGACTCCAGAAGCGCGGAGACGGAGAGCGTGTCTCCATCCTCAGTGACATACTGAAGCGCAGTCTGACGCCGGACGTGGTCCGTCAAGTTCAAGTCCGCGCCGTTATCGACGAGCAGCTTCAGGAACTCGCGCTGTCGGTATTCGGCGGCCCAGTGCAGCGCGGTCTCGCCAGAACGGGTCCTCGAGTTGACTGCAAGATTCTGGCCCCCGTTCATCCTGATAGCTTTTTTAATAAGCCGAGTCAGTCCAAAGAACGCCGCAATGTGTAGGCCGATCACCAGTGGTTCTGGCTCGAACGGGAAGACGCTCATAACCTGGAACGCGCTCCGTAGCTTCGCCGTGTCGCTAAGAAATTCCCAGTCTCGCCTGTGCACATCGCCACGAACGGATCGGGCAACGTGGTCTCCCCAATGGTTCGCCGCATATTTAAGAAATGGATACTGCTCGAGGCGGTCATCTCGTTCTCCTGGGGCTGGATAGAGTTGTGCAGAAGTCACCAAAGGACATGTAGACTAGACACGTTTCTGCAAGGAGAGGCTGGGGATCTTGTAAGATATCCGCTGTCTGGAGGTACTCCGTGGCGGTGTAATGGGCTAGGTTGACGATCCTGCTTTCGGAATCTACCATGACCATTCCAGCACACGCTGACGTTATGTCCGCCTCGGTCAAAAACCGCGCCACGTTCATTTTCGTGTCCTGCGACTGAACGGCAAGAGCATGTATGAGCTCATCAATGGACAATGCCCCCCTCTTCGCGTACACCAACCATGTAAGCACCCGAAGTGCCAGGTCACGTCTGGACCCGGGCTGATTATTTTTGATCTGGTCTACCGCCTTGGCATACACTTCCACGGGCTTTGAGGGTAGCCGTTTGATAGCCAGTTCGAGATCCGCCAGATTCTCATTCTCGGCTAGGGAATCCACGTGAATTTTTGCGAGCAGA